>JAUMHM010000005.1:41175707-41190118 GCA_032362435.1 Melikaiella ostensackeni
AAAGTATTCGATTTGGGTGCTTTTTGTTTAATTCTTTTTCGCTTTGATTTACAATTTTTCAGCTGGGTATAAAAATAAAATGTGAAGTATCAGTTCTATAGAATTTAATTTAAGATGAAGCATTGTCGAGCGCGAAGCGCGAGTGTCATGATGAGAATATATTCCTCAAACCCGAAGGAGTTTTAAGAAAGTTATATCTACATCATCACTTAATGTTTAAGCATGAATATAATTAAGTTGATTATCCAGGACCGAGTGCATTGCGCGAGACATATTACGCGCGCCGAGGGCGCGCTCAAACTTCGCGCAAAGCGCGGCGCACGTGAAGAGAATGTGCCCGCGCAGCGGGCAAATATTTTTATGTATAATTTGTTTGAAATGAAGAAAATTTAGAAACGGTCCAAATTCTAAGTTTCTTTCCATTTCCATTTTTATGAAAATTCCCTAAAATATCAAATAAATTTTTCATTTTACAGTAGGTATGTCTGAGTTGTTTATTATTCGTGAAGAAATTTGGATATGCGTACCTGATCGCTCAAATTTCCCCCTGAAGTTTTCATTTGCCAAGCTTTTTGAAATAGGATAACATATTTCGGGAGAACAATGTATGCTTTATTAATGTATAATTTGTTTAAAATGAAGGAAATTTAAAAACGGTCAAAATTCTAATTTTTTTTCCATTTCCGTTTTCATAAAAATTCCCTTAAATATCAAATAAATTTTTCTTTTTACAGTAGGTATGTCTGTGATATTTATTATTCGTGAAGAAATTTGGATATGCGTACCTGATCGCTCCAATTTCCCCCTGAAGTTTTTCCATCTCCTAAAACAAGGAGTTTTTTTAACCAGAGCCGGAAGTGCGACTCGATTCTTGTCTAACATTGAGAGAAAACTCCGCGGTTAAAAGGGCGAAGGCAGCCCGTGGATTTAGGGGTTTGGCCGCAACCCTTTTTTTGTTTCTTAATACGTGCCATATTGTCGTGGGAATGGGAAACGAGATGAATATTATACCACGTCGAAGGGCGCAGCATGCCGCGGCTATATTTAAATTTTTTGGCGGAAGAAGAATCGGGGGAACTCACTTATATGGGAGTGGATCGGAATACGACAAAAAGTTGGACCCGCTCAAAAAGCAGATGAGAATCCTGCTCAACGAGTTCCGGGGTTTCGATCGAATTAATTCCTGATGAAACTAGGAGTACTTCCACATTTTTCATCTCAGGAACGTATCTAGATTTTTTAATACATTTCAACTTTTTATAAATTCACTCTTCATTTCTTTACTACAATTTTTTATCAATCATTTTTTTGACTCATTTAATAAGTGACTTTTGAGTGACATTCAAATTATAAATGAAAAGATCAGTGAATTACTTTCTATTTTTGAATTAGTAGTTCCTTTAAATAATAATTCAAAGAATAGCTTCCAGGTACTGTAGTAACATTAATTTTCGTTATTTTGAACTTATTTGCATTTTCAATACCTCTAATTTATAACAAAATTCAACATTTTTATTGAGTAAAACTTTGTTTGCATTTTTTTTTTGTTATTCTTAACACTGTTGATTTTTTTTTGTAACGTATGCTCGGAATGTTCGATTTTCGAAGCGTGTATAGCGTGCGGGAAGTGACCAATTTCGGAACCGTGGTAGAAAGTAGTTATGAAAAGACTTTTTCTAGTTGTTGCGCTTGCGCATTGTGATTCAACATTATTTTTCAGGACTGCCAGAAACATAACCTCACTTCATTATGACATTTAACAGGCTGATTGGGAGTAGTGAATAGTGATTGGACCAACTCGAAGTGATAACGTATCATAAATTATTCATAAATTACTATAAATTACCGATAAATTATCACAAACTACCGCAAATTTCCGAAAATTTTAGAAATTTTTGGATACTTGAATTTTCCGTAAATTTCCGAAAATTTTGAAAATTTTTGGTTTCTTCCGCCAAATTTTGGATACCTTCAATTTGCGGAAATTCTTACGATTTATAAATTCACCGAAAATTTCCAAAATTTTTCGTAGTTTCTGATATTCAGAATTTTTTTAATTTTCGGAAATTAGCGGTATTTTTGTTATTTTTACCAGAAATTTCTAAAATTACCGAAAAATTTTTTTTCATTGTTTTTTCAAATCGAAAATTCCCTGCATTTGTGACAAAACATATCGTGTCCAAAGGTGCTGAAAGTAGGCAGTTGTAACTGTTGTGAAGCTTACAGTACTTGCCATCGTCTCATCTTCGGGTCGTTTCCGGCTCGCCTCCGACTTGCCCACAACTTCCCTTCGCTTCGCCTCTGACTCGTACAATAAACTTCGCACTCGTGTGGAGCTGCCTACTTTTCGCACTTGTAGCACAATATACTATTTCCGAATTATCATGCTGTCGACCCCAAATTTGTTCGAAACCACAAGATAAATGCGAATTTTTTGTTTTAAAACAAAAAGTATATTGAGATGTTCCGCAAGTCCCATGAAGTTTAACACGTATTTCCCATAAGGAAAAAAGACGTTTTTGTAAATTTTATTCAGAATCGTCAATACTAGGTGTATCAAGTTGTCCCTCAACATTTCTCTTCAGGATTAGCCATAAAATACGAATCAAAAATTCTTTTTTGAAGTTCACCCCCATAATTCTGTTTTATAGGTTCCTAAAAAAACCCCATAAGTGAAAAATTGGGTTTTGTGAGTTTTTGGCACTAATTATTATTTTTCGCGGCTTCTTTCGAAAAAAATTGTTTCTCATACATAATATATTATTATTCACTTATAATTTGATGCTTAAATAAATTGTTTAAACGATATATACTTGTTTGCAGAAATTTTCTCTCGGAATAGAGTTAGAAATACGCGGCTTTCCTCGCCTTTTTCAACTTTTCAGTTAGAGCGAGATGCTAATCAATTGAAGCTTAAAAAATTATCCTTTAAACATTATATTATTATTCGTAACAAAATTCGCTTGGAATAAACCTAGAGAGTTGCAGTTTTTTCTGAAACTTTCAACTTTTTTTCCGCTTTTCACATAAAGTGAGGTAATAATTAATGTAATTTAACAAAAATAATTGTTTAAACAATTTATTATTGTTTATAACTATTTTCTCCTATATTAATGTTAGATATTTGTGTTTCTTTTCTTAATTTTTTAACTTTTTGTCCACTTTTCACTTAGAATGATGTAATAATTAATGCAAATGATTGAAGCATTTTTTTAAACAATTTACTATTCTATATAACAATATTCTCTTACAATAGTGCTTGAAAGTTGCGGTTCTTTCTCAAATCTTCAACTTTTTTGGAGATTTTCCAGTAGAGCGAGGTAATAATCAATCGAGGTTATCAAAAAGAATTGTTTAAACA
This sequence comes from Melikaiella ostensackeni, assembly GCA_032362435.1. Lineage (NCBI taxonomy): Eukaryota > Metazoa > Arthropoda > Insecta > Hymenoptera > Cynipidae > Melikaiella > Melikaiella ostensackeni. The sequence continues at coordinate 41,179,069 of JAUMHM010000005.1, forward strand.
ATTTATTATTGTTTATAACTATCTTCTTTTAGAGTGATGCTTAGAAGATGCGGTTTTTTCTGAAATTTTTAACTATTGTTTGACTTTTTAGTTATAAACAAATAATAAATTGTTTGAAAAATCATGTTTGTCAACTTTGATTAATCATTACCTCGCTCTAACTGAAATGTTTACAAAAAGTTGGAAATTTCAGAAAACACCAAAACTGTGTACTATTACCATAGGAGAAGAGAGTTATAAACAATAATAAATTATTGACTCAAATAAGTTTGTCAAATTGCATTAATTATTGCCTTACTCCAAATGAAAATTGAAAAAAAGACGAACATTTCAGAAAAAACCGCTACTTTCTAGCATCATTCAAATAGAATATTACTAAAAATGATAATAAATCTTTGAATCAATTATGTTTGTTAACTTGAATCAATTATTACCTGACTTTAAGTGAAAAGTGGACGAAAAGTGAAAAATTTCAGGAAAAATGCAACTTTCTATCATTATTCTAAGCGAATTTTTTTATCAATGAAAATAAATGGATAAAACAATTATTTTTGGTAACTTTTATTGATTATTGTCTCTTTTTAACTATAAGGTTGAAAATTTCAGAAAAAACCGCGATTTTCTAACTCTATTCTAAGAGAAATTTGCTATGAAAAATAATAAATTGTTTAAACAATTTGTTTAAACATCTGATTATTAGTAAAAAGTTATATTTCATGTGTGAGAAACAATTTGTACTAAAGGAAACCGCAAAAAAATATTAATTAACGCCAACAACTCGCAAAACCAAACTTTTCACTCATCGGGTTCTTTTGGGACTCTATAAAACAGAATTATGCTGGTGAAATTAAAAAAGTAATGCTTGATTCGTATTCTATGGCTAATTTTGAAGAAAATTGTTGAGGGTCAACTTGGTAAACCTTATGTTGACGATTCTGAATAAAATTTACAAAAACGTCTTCTTTTCTTATGGGAAATTCGTGAACTTCATGGGGCTTGCGAAACCTCTAAATATAATTTTTTTCAAAACAAAAAAACACGCATCTATTTTTATATGGATTAGTGGATTTCTTATTTGTTGTGGATATTTTTTTGTGTATTTTTGGACCACCCTACTGCATAATGTTGGAAAAATTTTTAACTTCTTTGGAAAAACATAATAAATCAGAGAATCTTGAAAGGCTAAGGAGGAGAGTTAATAAGGTCCGGTTTTGGTCCCAGAATCAGAAAGATTGTTCAAAAATAAAAACCCGAAAGGTTTGAACTACTTTTCCCGCAATCTGTCAACTGAAAAGATATTTTTTGACGCAAAAACCGTTCAAATTGAACGATTGATCGTTTACTTTTGAATGGTTTTTTTTAAACACAAAAACTGCTCTGTTCATTTTAAAATCTATTATAGAATGTAAAAAATCGCTAATTTTATAGATTATAGACAGCAGGAGAAAATCGAAATATCAACAAATTTAAGAAAAAAAAACATTGCAAGAATTTAAATTTTAGAAGACTCGCATATAAATGCGATTCTAACCGCAATCGAAATTATATGTAATTTTCAAATTTTCAATTGGAAAATTATTATCAAAACAAATTGTATAGCAGTTGAAAACATAGGTATAAGTACACAAGAGATGAAACAAACGCTAAGCGTTTTAAAAATTTTATTTCAATGCAAAAATAGTATAGCGAAAAGGTTTCCACAGATTTTCGGCGTACACAGATAATCAAAAAGAATATCTAACAAATTATTCAATAAAATGTTTTATAATCACTAAATATCTATTACTCTGTTATATTGACGTCTCTTCGAAAAGGTCTATCTCTGTGCTTTTCGCATTTAAGGTTTATTTAAATGGAATGTGTTTTAGACACTTCGCACTGATTTTTCTTTACACTTTTAACTAATATTTGAGAAAAACAAGACCATTAAAATTGTTTGCACTGCTATACTTACAATCTGGAAACATTATTCTCATGCCATTTGTGGCAAACAAGGGTTTTGTTTCTGAATTTAAAATAATAAACCCATATTTGGTAAAGGTAAACGAACTTTCAGGATACACAGAGAGTCGATGAGATATATTTTTTTAAATATCAAGGTTAATGTTGTTGAAATGCATAAAGGAGTTCTCTATTTTGACATTCCGATGATTGGCAGGTCGGCACGAATGTATTATGCGTACTATGATGTAAATAGTAACTTAACTTTTTTGAGTTGGTACCACTGAAATTCATTATGTATGTTACAAAAGCAATGTTCAGCAGGTACATAACATGCATTTATAAGTCAGTTAATATTACATATTTCTCAGTAAATATCAAATAGTTTAAGTTGAAAGAAATGTTTCGTTGAAGATAAACCAAGCAAATGAGTATATCAACAATTAAATTTAGTTAAAAAGCTCAATTTATTGAATGCAACGGGTAACATTCTATGTACTCGATATATTTTAATTGCATATTTTTAGTGATCTTATAGATTCGTAACCAATTATTTTAATAATATAGGTTCTCGGAATTTATAGCACTTACCAAAGTTGGAATCGTGACTTCGGAAGATAAGTAAAGTCGCACATTTTTCTTATTAGATTTTGCGATTACGGAAAAGTTTTGCGTTTATCTAGCGATAAGATAATAAAAAAGTTAATCTTCTGTCGATTTTTGCGTCAGTTATAAATTTCGGGCGTGCCTATATAAATATCGATATAAAAGTGATGTCCAGTATTATCAAAAAAATTGAAAGAAGGATTTTGATACTTTCAAATAAATTATACTCATATATTAATGAATATCACATAAGTTTCTGTTATTCAGTACTTTCTGAAAATGATATATGCTTGACAAATGTTTTCTTTATGTCAAAATTAAATTACGGTAACCATAATTGTGCAGGCGAATCCGCTTCGCGGAAAGTATAGGTGTATAGGAAAGTACCATATGTGTATAAAGTCATTTTCTACTTTGTACGGCGATATTGTATTGAAAATTATGGGTTTTAGAGTACGGGTTACCATTTAATATTTTTTCATTTTTATTATAAATGCCATAATTTGATCCAAAGGGAGAATCCCTTTTCAATTAATAGTTCTATGCTTTTTGAGAAAGCCCATGTACATGTATTATATATTTAAGTCAATGAGATGAAAAGCGAGTAAAAAGAAACTTTGTATAAAATTATGGTTTCAAATATATTTTGTAATAATTACACTACAATTATATTGACTACTTTTAATATTATTTTAAAGTTTGAGAAATAAGAAGAGTAATGTTTCAGTTCTCAAAATGGATTTTTGGTCTGGAACCTTTCTAAGAAGAACAATCGAAGGAGGAATCGACTTGCAAAAACCTCGAGGAAGAAATTTAATATTAGCAGCTGCTCTTGACCGCAGATGTGAAGAGGTACAGGACATCCTCATACATATTATATGATAGTTAGTACTCGTACATCGTTGAGAAATCGCGATTCTCCGAGCCTAGCAGATCATCTTCGATGTGCTCGAGGCATTAACTTTGATGCGATCTCACATTGAAGCCTCGGTAGCGCCGTTTAGTGTTTGAATTTAACCGCCATTTCTCAATTATCAAAATCTGTACAATCACGCATAAAGTGACGAAAAAAATCAAATTACTCCCATTTCTTCTCAACTTTTATTATTCATTTTGAATTCAATTCGATTTTTATTCGGCAGAAAATTGGTTACGGTTATCGATCAATAGACATCTAAAAAAATTTCGATTTTTTTTTTCAACTTGCCCCAAAAAATTTCTATCGGTCTAAAAGAAATTATTTCTGGATAATTACTAATAATAATCTACAAGTGTACGCAGCTAATACATTCCGTTCACAACATGAATCATGAGCGCCGAGATGCTCTCGTTTTTTTAAAATTGATTCGTTTTATTAATTAATTAAAGTTTAGAAAGACATAAGTGCAATTGATAATATGTACATGAAATTCTTTGGGATGAATTTCAGATCTTCGAAATTGTACAAAAAAATGAAATTAATAATTGGAAACTAATAATTTTTAAATAAATATATTTGATGTTTTACTTAGGTTTTTAAATTTTCTTTTTCAATTACCAAGTCTTTAATTTTTTTGTGGCTCAAAATACTTAAAATTAAGAAAAAGCCCTAACATTTTTGACTTCTGATATTAGTTCCAGTAAAAATAATGAAGTAGCTAAAATCAATTACAATTACAATTTTCTAAATTTCTAGCATGAATGGAGTCTTTGTGGCGCATGAATATTCCCCAAATTTTATTTTTCCTAATATTTATTTTACCTAAAATCATTCAAGCGAATAGCAATTTGCTATAGTTTTCATTAATCTTAATGGCCAATTTACCTAATTATTATTTTTCCGCATTACTTTTTGTGCTAATTTTTATTTTTCCGAGTTACAATTCATCATAATTCTCACATTTCCGAATTACCATTTGACATAATTTTTATTTTGCCGAATTGAAAGTCGACATAATTTTTATTTTTCCGAAACACTATGTGACATAATTCTTATCCTTCCGAATAAGTACATAAACTGAAATTCATTTAAACGAAACGCCATCTGTTATAATTCTCATGTCATCGAAACTGCATGTAACATAAATTTCATTCTTCCTAAAATGGCGTCTGGCATTCTTATTGGTTGATTCGAATTTTGCGGCATTATTCAGCCAATCAGAATTCCAGGCTTCATTTCAGGGAGAATGAAATTTATGTTACATGCAGTTTCCATGACATGAGGATTATGACAGATGGCGTTTCGTTTAAATGAATTTTAGGTTATGTGCTTATTCGAAAGAATAAGAATTATGTCGCATAGTGTTTCGGAAAAATAAAAATTATGTTAAACTATAATTCGGTAAAATACAAATTATGTCAAGTAATAATTCGGAAATATACAAATTATGACAAATGATAATTCGGAAAAATAAAAATGATGACAAATGGTATTTTGGCAAAATAAAAATGAAATTAAATAGTAATTTGGTATCATAAAAATTATGTCAAATTATAATTCGGTAAAATAAAAATGATGTCAAATGGTAATTTGGAAATATAAAAATTATGACGAATGGTATTTCGGAAAAATGAAAATTAGCACAAAAAGTAATTCGGTAAAATAAAAATGAGCTGAATTGGCAATTAGGATAAACAAAAATTATAGAAAATTGCTATTCGGTTAAATTATTTTAGGTAAAATGAATATTAGGAAAAATAGAATTTGGGGAATATTCATACCCCTCGGAGTCTTTCACCTTCTTACTCGTAATTTATCATATAAAAAAATCAGAATGTTTTCAAATATTATAAAAGTCATATGCCTTTCCTATGACTTTAATGAATTTGAGTGAAATTTTATTGAATTTCCTGTGATATTTCCCCATAAGGACAATAACAAAATATTTTACAAGTTAATAAAAATATATGGAATATTGATTAGTGGTGATCTAGGAATGAAAATGGTCATAAAAAGTTAATAAACTTCAATATGTCGCAAAACTCCTATTTCACTACTTAGGGGGTGGTATTTGAGGGTGAATAAATGTGTCTCAGGAGAGTTCAAATTACAGAGTTATTGTCGATACGCATTCCTTGAACCGTTTCCAATAAGTTTTAGATCTTATTTCCACATTTTTATAATTAACGCTTTTCATGCAGTGTTAATTAAAATAGGAAACTTTAGAGGCTGGGAGGCATATCTTTTTATTAACCGATTTTGATCAAAATTTCGAGGTATCATTTTGTTAGGTCCATTACCATTAACAATTTTAGAGGGCAGCATGACGAAAATTCGAAAGTCAATTTTTTGGACCACCGTACTACATATAGTAACCGTTAAGCTTTTCAGCCTGAATGAGCATTTGAAATTAAACAATTTCAAATGAAAAACTTCAAATAATTGATTAAATTCCAGTTCAAAGCATTCGATTCTAAATAAGCTGTAAATGACGAATACTCAAAATTATACATTCACAAAGACTTAGAAGCAATAAAAATGGGGCCATTTTTATTCTTAGCTTAACTGTTGCAAAATGATTTCATTACTAATAATTTAATACTGAAAATCAATCAATTTACATCTTGGAAGTGCACCTTTTTGAAATTCAGAGTGTTTAAAATTAAAAAATTTGAATTTGAAGTGCTGAAAAATTGTACAATATCAAATTGATAGCCTTTAAAGTTTAAAATTCACAGCTTTCAAAAAGTAAAAATTGAAAATTTTTGTTACATTTTTCAATATGAAGAGGTTTATATTTAGGGCAATGAAAATTTGGCAAATTCAAAATGAAACTTCAATTTTGAATCTACAAAATTGAAATAAATTTTTTTTTTTATTTCAAAAATTTAAATTTGCTTCTTTTGAAATTTTTTGGTTTGAATCTAGAAATGAATTATTTAAAATTACTAATTTAATACTGATACTTATTTGAAATTGAACTGTTCCACTGTATAATAACTTTAAATTGAAATCCTGTACAATTGAAAAATTACGAAAAAGATTAAAAATTCTGAATACTGTTAAAGCAGCTTTCCAATTAAAAAAAAGTCTTAAAAATAAAGCCATGCAAGGACTAGTCATTTAAAATTGAATTATGTTCAATTTTATAATGTTCTAAATTGAACATTTCAAACTCAATGCCTTTCAAGTTATTTCTATTTAAGTGATTAAACTGTACAATTTAAAATTGGAATCATAGTAACCTTGTTTTATATTTGTGTATTATTAATAATTGGCAATGCCATGTTTTCCGCGCTTGAGGACGCGTATAGTATCGCTAATTAATATATAAATAGGGACGAAAAACACTCATTTTCTTAAAACTATTAAACAAATAAAAATCCACAATTTTTTTTATTTTAAGCCGCCCAAGGCCCTTTTTAGGTTATCAAAAATACCCCCTAAGTAGGAAACTGAGATATTGACGTAATATTTGAAATTAACCATTTTTTCACTATTTTTCTGAATAAATCATTAATATTATTAAATTTCACAAAAATTTTGACGTGATATGAAAAAGTTCTCATTAAGTGTCAAACTTATGAACAATAATTGTACTGTTTTGCAGAAGTTTCTTGAAGAATGTTATGGAGGTTGAAGGACATTTGATTTGAGTAGTAATTAAATATTTTACTAATTATACTCTTTATTACTTAAAGTCTATAAAGTGTTGCTGGTATTATTAACTCATTTTTATAATTTTTAGCAAAATGTATGGCACCAGCATAAGTGCAAGGTGCTTTACAAACTCTCAAGATGATTATTATTTTTATTTATAAGCCTCTTCTTCGTTTGACCACGTTCGATCTTATCAACACGAGATGAACGATTACATCAAGATGAAACAGGTGACGATTGCGCCGAATGCATTGAGCCACTTTCGCCCACAAATCAATATAAAAAGAATTTATGATTTTTGCCTCCCATAAAAATAAATCGAAATTCAATACTCTAATTTCAATATTCCAAAATTAACTTTCAAGCGCGATTTTCTAAAACGGTACAATTAATGAATAATGTATTAAAGATGTAAATAAAAAACTAAAGAAATAATCAAATATACAATAACTGAGCTTTTGTATAGATAAGTTTTTGGATATAAACTGTGATTTGGAAATTTTCAATTTCTCATGGAATCTCAATTTCGAGTCTTTAATATTGTAATGTCAGAAATTTGTCAAGCTCAAAGTATTTCTGAGATCTGAACTTCAAAACTTAATCTCCAAATGAAAAATTCAAAAACATTCCCACTTCAGGAGATATTTGAATATAAAATAAAAGCTTTTAGTTTTGAAGGACAAAATATTTCAATTTTTATGTAGGACTTCGCAAAGATAAAATGTGGCAGGTTATAACGTGGAATGTTTTTAAATTTTGATATTGGCAGCCAGGTTTCTGAAACTGTGAATTTTTTTGAGGAATAGAAACATTTGTAGAATAAAAATAGAATAGAATAAAAAAAGAAACAAGTGAAAATACAAAAAAAATCGGGATCCACCGAGGGGATAATTACTCCTGTAATCTGGTATACGCTCTTTGAAATATGACAATATCTCGTGCAATCTCATGCAATCCTTCACAATTCGTTATAGCCCCATGCAATCTCGATGCAATTCCATGCAATCTTTATAAAATCTCGAGCGAAATCCATTAAATTTCGTGCAATCTTATGCAATCCCTTGTAATCTCGTGCAATCTCGATGCGACACCATTCAATCTTTATATAAAATCTCGAGCGATATCTATAAAACTTTTGTGCAATCTCATGCAATCCCTCGTAATCCCATGCAATCTCAATACATTCCCATGCATTCTCTATAAAATCTCGAGCGAAATCTATAAAATTTCGTGCAATCTCATGCAATCCCTAGTAATCTCATGCGATCTCGATGCAATCCCATCTACAAAATTTCGTGTAATCTTATGCAATACCATGCAATCTCTATAAAATCTCGAGCGAAGTCTATAAAATTTCGTGCAATCTTATGCAATCTCTTGCAATCTCATGCAATGTCGATGCAACACCAATCAATCTCTACATAAAATCTCGAGCGATATCTATAAAAATTCATGCAATCTCATGCAATTCCTTGTAATCCGATGCAATCTTGATACAATCCCATGCAATCTTCATAAAGTCTCGAGCGATCTCTACATAATTTTGTCCAATCTCATACAACCCCATGTAATCCCATGCAATCTCTATAAAATCTCAAGCGATCTCTATAAAACTCCGTGTAATCTCATGCAACTCCATTCAATCTCTATGAAATCTTGAACAATCACTATAAAATTTCGTGTAATCTCATGCAATCCCTTGTAATCCCATGCAATCTCTATATAATTTCGATCGAAATCTATAAAATTTCGTTCAATCCTATGCAATCCCTTGTAATCTCATGCAATTTCGATGCAAACCCATGCAATCTCTATATAAAATCTCGAACGACATCTATAAAATTTTGTGCAATTTCATGCAATCCCTTGTAATCCCGTGCAATCTCGATGCAACACCACGCAATCTTTATATAAAATGTCGAACGATATCTATGAAATTTCGTGCAATCTCATACATTCCCTTGTAATCCCATGAAATCTCGATGCAGTCCCATGCAATCTCTATAAAATCTCAAGCGACTACTATAAAATTTCGTACAATCTCATACATTCCCTTGTAATTCCGTGCAATTTCACGCAGTCCCTTGTAATCCCATGCAATTTCGATGCAACAGCATGCAATCTCTATATAAAATCTCGAGTGATATCTATAAAATTTCGTGCAATCTCGTGCGATCCGTTATAATTCCATGCAATTTCGATGCAATCTCATGCAATCTTTATAAAATCTCGAGCGTTATCTATGAAATTTCTTGTAATCTCATACAATCCCTTGTAATCCCATGTAATCCCATGAAATTTCGATGCAATCTCATGCAATCTTTATAAAATCTCGAGCGACATTTATAAAATTTCATGCAATCTCATATAATCCCTTGTAATCCCATGCACTTTCGATGCAACACCATGCAATCTCTATATAAAATCTTGAGCGATGTCTATAAAATTTTGTGCAATCTCATGCAATCCTTTTTAATCTCATGCAATTTCGATGCAATCCCATGCAATCTTTATGAAATCTCGAGTGATTTCTATAAAATTTCGTACAATCTGATGCGATCCATTCTAATCCCGTGCAATCTCGATGCATTCCCATGCAATCTCAACAAAATTTCGATCGATTTTCATAAAATTTCGTGCAATCTCATACATTCCCTTGTAATCCCATGCAATCCCGATGCAACACCACGCAATTCCTATATCAAATCTCGAGCGACATCTCTAAAATTTTGTGCAATCTCATGCAATCCCTTGTAATCCCATGCAATTTCGATGCAACCCCATGCAATCTCTGTAAAATCTCGACCGATCTCTACAACATTTCGTGCAATCTCATGCGATGCCTTCTAATCCCGTGCAATCTCGATGCAGTCCCATGCAATCTCAACAAAATTTCGAGCGATTTCCATAAAACTTTGTGCAATCTCATACATTTCCTTGTAATCCCATGTAATATAGATGCATCACCATGCAATTCCTACATAAAATCTCGAGCGATCTCTATAAAATTTCGTGCAATCTCATGCGATCCCTTATAATCCCATGCATTCTCGATGCAGTCCCATGCAATCTCTATAAAAACTCGAGCGATCTCTATAAAATTTCGTACAATCTCATGCGATCTCTTATAATCCCGTGCAATTTCGATGCAATCCCATGCAATCTTTATAAAATCTCGAGCGATCTCTATAAAATTTCGCGCAATCTCATGCGATCCGTTTTAATCCCGTGCAATCTTGATGCAGCCCCATGCAATCTTGATGCAGTCCCATGCAACCTCTGTAATATCTCGAGCGATTTCTATCAAATTTCGTGCAATCTCATACATTCCCTTGGAATTCCACGCAATCTCGATGCAACCTCATGCAATATTTTTCAGTCACATATATGTAATATTTTGTAATCCCATGCAATCTTGCAATCTTGCAATCTCTAATACATCAAAGACCCGAGCAGTTAACCCCTCGAGATCCACAGTTTTTAGTTTTTGTCTGAACTTAATTTGGGAGCAACGAAGCTTCTCAAATTATTATGAATGAACGAATATAATTGATAATAATTTATTGCGAAAGATTGAAAAGATGCACAACATTCAAATTACGATTGTGAATTGCTGTGATTTGCGAATTGGGATATAAATATTATATCTGTTGGAATATCGATGGTTGAACACCACTGGACTCAAGGGTCTGTGGGGGCTTGTACGATAATTACACGGTGCGAGATGCGAGTCGGCCCAGAAATATATGTTCGATCGGTCTGTTTTTGAATTATTTGAAAAGAGACAGACCCTTCGCGTTGGTATACCAGCAATATTATAGTTTGCTATCGCGATTCTGCTCTGATCCCCCTCCCCCCCTTCCACAACCTTTCCCCCCTCTAGCACCAAACCACGGATCACGAGACTCGTACCTTTTATGCATT
>JAUMHM010000005.1:41209411-41224999 GCA_032362435.1 Melikaiella ostensackeni
AAAATACTTTACGTAATTTGTGGATGAACCGTAAGCTTTTATTTTTAAATTTAATGGAAAATTTTCTTCACTACTAAACAATTTTTAACTCGGCATTCTTCTTAAAATAGGACAATACTTTATATCATATAAAATGCTCTTTTCTTTTTAAAGGGGCCTTCCAAACAAATTTGCAGAAGAGCCTCCACGTTTCTAGTTACGCTACTGAAGACCCGTGTTTTCAGTCTTATAAATAATTAAAACTTGCAGGCATTAAAATAGAATGGCTCATAATTTTGAAAGCTTTTAAATAAAATTAGTTTGGTTTCAATTTCAGAAGAATTCAAATTTCGAATTTTAGGATAGTTAAAATTTTGTTAGCTCAACACTAAAAAGTATTCAAATTCAGAACCTTGTTCAACTTGGTTGAATTCGATCACAAAAGTTAAGCAGCGCTTGGCTGGATTACACTGCGAATGGGGAACGCCGCACAGTGGGACAAAACTGGATTTTTTTGGACAAATCAGTCTACAGGTCACAATTTTTATCCGACTTAGACCTTTTTTCAAAATTAAAGCTGATTGAATTCTGCAGAGACACCTAGAGGTAGATTTTTTAATTTTTGTTTTTACAAAAAACTGTGCAAAGAAGAAAAAGTGAAAAAAGGTATTTTCAACAAGATCATTTTTAACGTGCAAAAAATAAGTTGTATAGACTTAGAATAGATCAAAGTAAATGTACATGCAATAAAGGAGCATAAATAATCGATGTTATAACTAACTCAATAGTAATAAACAAAGTGTATATATAATTACACAAATCTGAGGTTTGTGCACAGAAAATAATTTTTCTCGACTATAATTGTTGCGATTAAATATTTGAGAGTTATCTAGGAACGAAAAATGTATAAATAAATCATTTATGTCGTTATAAACAATTTGCATAAACAAATATTCAGAGTCTGATATTTTCAGACGGAAAAGAAATCTTTCTTACCTGAAAGTACTGCAACACATTAAGAAAATTCTACCCAGTACCCAGGAACGCTATAAATTAACAATTTATATTGTTATAAATAAATTATTTCAACAAATACTCAATTATAACATTTTCGCATAGGAATTTTTTAAACTTAAATTACTGCAATACGTTATGTAAATTTTAACTAGTTGTGCAAATTGCCATAAATTAACAACGAATATTATTACGAACAAATTATATAAACAAACACTTGGCATTTTTGCTAATTATATACAGGATTAGTAGAAAACAGTGTGAAAAATGCTCTTAATTTCCAACAAGTTCATATAATTTGTTTATAACAATATCAGTTGTTCATTTACTTCATTTTTCACAACTGAATAGTTAAAATTTACATAACTTATTGCAGTAATTCAAGTGAAAACAAAATTTTTCCCATGCGAAAATGTTATAATTGAGTATTTTTTAATATAATTTATTTAGAATTAATTATATTTAAATTTAAATAATAAAATATTTAATATTTAAGTAAAATATTTATAATATAATATAATATTTAAATATTTAATATTTAATAAAAATATTTAAATTATATTTAAATTGTCTTAATTGTAGAATAAATCAAATTTTCAGGCTTCCAAATTGAGAATTTTGTATGCTTGAAAACTTTTAAATTTAGAATATGGTAATTCAAGTTTTGAGTTTGTAAATTATAGAAGCGTTCAAATGTAAAATTTGCAAATTATCAATTTTTTCAATTTCTGCTTTCAAACTCCGAATAATTCAAGTCTTTTCTTTACATTTTTTGTAAGAATAATCCATTTCCAGCTCATCCAGAGCTAATAATACGGAAATTTTCATAATATTCGCCGTAGCGCTTCAATTGACCAGTTAGTCTGGTTAGTCTCAGTTTTAATTCTGAAATGCTAGACAAGTGCCCTTAATAGACAGTAAATTTTGTTTGGGAATATTTAAATTCAACGATTTTGATTCGTCAAATTGGCCACATTTCATGTTATTTGAATTGCAATTTTTAAGTATTGGAAAAGTTGGAATTAGAAATTTTGTTTGAAAGCATTTTAAGTAGTTAACTCAAATTTGAATGATTTCAATAAACGAAGATGTAAACGTGCAGTCCAAATTTATAAAATCTTCAAGTTTGAAGATACTTTGTATATGGACAACACTTCAGGTTTGAATGTTTTCATCTAATCTTGGAAAACATCGGATTTGGATATCGTAAAATTTTAATTTTGCAAGCGATCTGATTCGAAGACTTTAATTTCTGAAATGTTTGAAGTTGGACTGCATGGACTAGTAATGTTATGTGGAATTTTTCACTAAAAATTTGCATTCTTACTATTTTGAAAATATTAAAATTTTCCAGTGGAACCGTAATTTGAAAGTTTCAGTTTTGAAAAATGCATTTAATTACTTTCAGTTTTCGAAGAAATAAAATTAAAGAGCCCTCAATATTTGTTTTTGAATTTTGAAAATATCTTAATTTCGTAACTTTTATGTATGACCGCTTGCGCAGATGGAATTGAACCGCTCTTGATAAAAAGGGGATACCTGTTCCTGTGGATTCAGCCTGAGAAGTATTGTCCTGAAAGTCAATTTTAAAAATCGTTCAAATTTTCATTTTAAGGATTGATGCTTAAAGAGAATTTCAAGGCCTATCTTTTTTTTCTCTTGCAAAAATCTGTAGGTCTTGCAATTTTTGAAGTAATTGGTAAAAAGTAGATTCTTCCAATACAAAATATTTTAGTCATTTTTCACTTCAGCTCGCGCTAACTTAGCCAATTTCCAGAAATTTTTGATTGCATTGATACTAAATTACGTGTTTAAGTCTTTTGAAACTACTCAAGGAAGAAAAACGGAAATATTTCAATAAAGAAAAAAGTTGTTAATTTTTTTTAAACTTTGCTAAAATCATGAATTTCTACCTTCAATATTTTTATAGAGCATATTATTTTATAGAAATAATATTTTTCAATATTTTTATAGAGTTTATAGAGCGAATTTTGAGCAACGGCAAACTTCCTGTAAGAAAGTTACTAAATAAGGTTTAAAGAAGTTTTCAGGGAAGTTCCAGCTCAATCGAATAGATGGCTAAAAAATTATGAATGTTTTTAATTGCAAGCGGCAATCTTAACGCTTCCCGATGCACGTGCCTCCTCGGCTACGAATGTGTTGCAGCGGACGATATGAAGGTCAGGTCGGATACCAAAATAATACTTAAGATGTTATCATCAAGATAATTTATTTATTAGACATTTTGAACAATAAATTGTTAAAATAATACTTTATTAAAAACTACTTTTAGACATTTTTATCACTCTCTTCAGTTTCTTCGGCATCTGGACTCTGAGTTGTTATTTAAAAAAATACTTTTCCAAAAATTATTTTTCTTTGGTGCTTAAACAATTAAACAGATTTTTTACATCCTCTACTTTGGCCGTTTTTAATCCAATTTGATGTGGAGGACTTTTCGAAAGTTTTTCTAGTTCAAGCGTAGGCTTAAAGAAAAAAGATGTTGTATTTTGTAATTCGTAATTGGCATAAACATCCACTTTTCCATCAGAAAAAAAAATTGAAAGCGAACTCTTTACTGATTTGAAAGTTTTTTGGCTTTTGCATTTTGTCTTAGAAACTTTTTTCAAAATCCTGCAGAAGATCTTCACATTTTTCGACCATTACGAATGAAGAAGAACGAGCATTGGAATAATCACATATTCAGCTTCAGTTTTAATTCGTTATAATCTTTTTAATTTTTGCGACTGTGTACCAAAATTTCTATTGCACTGGCAATAGGAATGTCCTCGAACTAGAAACACATATTTTATTTCGCTTTGTAAATCAATTACTAATTAAACCAAAAAATAAAACACTGCAATTTTGCATTGTAATTACACGGGTAATTTTGGTGATGGCAAATTCTGTGCAAAGTCAAATTAACAGCATAGACTGCTATTCTCAGACAGTAATTGCTTTTTTAATTTTAAATAAATTTCAGCACTTTCCTTGTGATTGCTTACTTCTTAGTTTACCTCTCCTTCTGTCTCATTTTTGTAACAAGTGTTGCACACGACAGTACTAGGTAATTGAAAAGTGAAGCCAACATAATGGTTAATGAAGGATTTTAAGAATATTTTAGATTACTGGAATTTCGTTTGTAATGTGAACTGCGATATGGGATTGATTCACCATGCTCTTTAATCATTCTTTTTTAATCTTCCGTTAATTTAACACGACTTTCGCGTCATCCACCTGCCAAATTTTTTAAAGGCTGCTCATTTAAAATCTTTTTTTGAACATTTTTAACTCTTCTTTTGCCCAAACACAGAAAAGCACAAAAAACTTTCTTGCAAACTGAAACATTCTCTTCGTCAGTAGGAATTTAAATAAATCCAATGAATTCTCCTTCTACCACTTCTTAACCTGCATTCGTTTCGATAGGAATCTTACATTTTAACATTCCACTGAGAAGCAAATTTTGTTCGTTATACTTCCCGAGATCCCAAAAGTTTTTATGTACTTTTTTTTTGTTGAAGGCTTGAGAATTTTTGGTAACATTTTTCTCCACAGCAGGATTCAATTAGTTTGAAAGATCTCTCTGGGATTATAATATCTGTAACATCGTCTTCTTTAGTTTTAGACTCCGCAATGTATTCTTTCCCCTAAAACAATAATAAATGATGCCATCAACTTCTTCATTAAAAAAAAATAATTACTCTAGGCTATCTATAAACAATTCTATAAAAGAATTATAAAAAAATAAAGAATAAAAGATAGTCCTAAAATATTACATTTATAATAAAAGTTTACTTAACATTTTTATTAACGGTTTCCAATCGTACCTAATTTCTTAAACATTTTTTCCTATTTTTGAACCATAACTCTTCATGCATATTTTTTCTTCTTTCTCGGTTCATTTTCAGATTCTTCCTTGAATTAATAGGGTATTAACTAAAGTAAACCTATTTCAATAATAATACTTTTGCAGGTATTCTTAAAAATAATTCATTCACTGTTTTTTTACTTTATTTATAGTATATTTTAGAAGAGAACTATAAACGGTTGCTATTACTTGTTTTGGTATCCGGCTTGATCTTCATGTCTTCCGCTGCAACACATTCGTAGCCGAGGAGGCACGTGCATCGGGCAACGTTAAGATTGCCAGTTGCAATTTAAACCATTCATAATTTTTTAACCATTAATCCTGTTGAGCTTAAACTTTCCAGAAAACTTCTTTGCATCTTACTCAACACTCAGCGTAATTTAGTATTAATAGAATCAAATAATTTTGAAAATTGGCTCAGTTAGCACGAGTTGGAGTGAAAAAAGATTGGCATTTTTTGTATTCGAAAACTTTTCTTATTATCAACTACTTCAAAAAATGAAAAACCTACAAATTTTTATAAGAGGAAAAAAAGATGCGTCTTGAAACTCTCTACAAGTATTTATCAGTCCTTAAAATTAAAATTCGGACGATTTTTAAAATTGACTTACAGGACAATATTTCTTAGGCTGAATCCACGAGTATCTCCTTTGATCGGGAGAGGTTCAACTGTTTAAAGCTTCTCGTTCGATCACCGACGTTAAGCAGCGCTTAACTCGTTTATACTTGGATGTGGGCCGTCGTACTGTACAATTTCCAATGACTATATTTATTTTTCCAACTATTTGTTTATTTATACTTCTTTAAAAATTTCAAACCTTTTGAGATTTTGATGTTTTTTAAAGAAGTGTTTAATTGTTACTTATTTGAATTCGATAAAAGATGAAAGATGAATATAAACTATTAACTTTCTAACTGGAGAAGTCTGTAACATTTTCAAATGAACGAGAATCGATTTTGATCAATTTCTCGAATAATCAAAAGGGAAGAGTGCCATTTGATCTGCCGTGGGAGGTCAAAGTACTACGAGAAGGCGGCGTCGATAATCTTCGATACTTTCTCGGAATTAAAGCGTCAATCTTGAACAATGCAAATCGAATGACTCGACTGTTTGACTGAATAACTCGCGTTCTCGCGGGATCTTCAAACTTTGAAAAGGAACGTTCTAGCAATTACCATAACTCGTTCGTGGATGGTAAAACATTCATCAATATAACCCATTAGTCGACAGTCATTGAATCGCGTCATTCATGTCAAGTAATTTACCGAAATCAGGTCCATTATCAAATTCAAAATTGACTGATTCATTTTCCAGATGAAGGAATTAATCGACTTTTTAGAAAATAGATTTAAAAATTATGCAAACTAAAATGCTTCTAATTTTAATGACTAAGCGATTCCTATGTTAGAAAATCTGTAAAGACATTTCAGAATAATTTTGAAGTATATGAAATTTTTTAAAATTTAAAATGACAAGTGCAGATTTGAAAGCTATATATATATATATCGGAAGAGTGACAATGTTTCTTCATGTTTTATACAGGCGGGGAGAGTAGGGTAAAACCGGGTACCATCTATATCTCGTGATTCGTGCTGCCCCCTGGGTCTAGCTTGATATATTTCCATGATCTTATTTTCGTGAACAGTGACCAACTGCATGTGTTTGTTCTATCAGGAAACAATATGAAAGTTTTCTTCTTTCGAAGCTACAATTTTTGGTGAAAAGTACGTCATTGTGGTCAATGGAGCCGTACAGAATCTGTACAAAATGGAACACATAATTCCGTACCTATAAGAGAGTACATAGGCATAGTAATCATCTTTTTTTTTGTGGCCAGCATCGTGTAGGCACCACGTTTCGTTATTCAAATAGTGTGGGGGCAAAATCGGGTGCATTATTATTATACATGAATATTATGTAATTATCGATAATTAGACACTATGATAATAAAAATAAAATGAACACGCACCCCTTTTCAAGTCAAATGTTGGTTTTTGTCACACATGAGAAAATAATCCAGGAATGTCGAATAGGGAAAATTCGTCTGTGATTACTGCTAAATCCATCGTGAGTACAACAAGGATGCTGAATATATTATAATGTTAATAATATTAAACCCTTTGTCAGTGCATCTAAGATACTCCGCATACCAATGTTTATAAAACAAAAACAAAGTACCCGGTTTTACCCTACTCTCCTCTACTATAAAAATTGAAGTTTTAATTTTTCTTTATTTTCCAAAATGTCCCACATCATGTGCGTCTGACTTTATCATCTTGAATTCTTTATTGGACCACTGTTTCATAGAATTCAAAAAATGTAATCTTCTCTAAATGGAACGAAGGGAAAGACAAAGGCAGATAAACGAAAGAAAGGACTTAAGCAGTGAAAAGGCAAAGCCGAAGGGTCGATCAGGGTATTAGTTTTAACGCATGCGGAGCATGAGAAGAAAAAAATAAAAATTTTAAAAAAAGTAAAAAGTGTAACATGAAAGACTGAGAGAGAGACAGAGAGAGAGAGAATACCACTCTTTCGGTCCTTACATACCCATTACAATACACCCGACTTGGAGAAGAGACGGCGTTCTCTTCGGCACACAGATATCTTGAATCGGAACGCGTTCGATTCATTTAAGAGATAAAATCTTTCGTTCGAAATATGAATATTATATTATAAGCGCAGCCAGAGCTGCCTTCAGAGTGAGAAAGAAACCATTTGGTAAGAAAAAAAGGGGTTTCAACTTCTTCTGATGCAGATCGTCCGTTTCATCTTTTTCTTTCTACTTCATCTGTCTTTGCTTTGAGAGCAACAGAACGAGAAATGCGATCGAGCCAGTTTCTGATTTTTGAAAGGTCTTTAACCTCCAGACATGAAAGCGCATTTTATTTCTCTGAGTGATCAACTACAGATTTTGATGTTATTTATTTCAAGCCTTTATGACTTTTCAGTTATAACTAAAGAGACTTAAAAGTGCACTTATCTCGCAATTCGTGGCCAGCTTGGGGTCTGGTTGGCCACCATTCGGAGGCTATTGAAAATCTAGTTTCAATCGGATTTAACACGACGAGTGAGTAAACACTCAAGGCCGCATATATAATCCCTGAACCCAGTACGTTCAAAAGTATATGCGCAGAGAGTCGCGATGTAAATAACTTTTAATACGCCGCTGAGTGTCCGAGCGAAGACCTTGAGTATAGGCCGTCAAGGGACGCTCAGGGGGGGAGACAGAAGCATTCAAGCGTGAACAACCGAGAGGCTGGCCAGAGATGGGATGGCCACGAATCGCGAATGAGTGTATTTAGTTTCAAGTAGGTGTAGATCTACGTTTCATTTCTAAGGTAGTTATCCACCAATTATCCACCACACTGGAAATGATCAATTATTGATAATAACAATCTTCAAATTTATTCATTCACTTTGTCCACATTGAAGCTCCCATGTTCCCGCTCGCTTCTCGCGTGTTTTTTGTCTCGCGACATTTTCTATCATATTAATGTGACAGTTTATTATTTAGTTTATACGTCAGTTTCACATGCTATCTATCTTATAAAATTCTGTTTCCATTTGAAGTTGTTTCGATTGAAGAAAAATTCTTTATTGTTTACTGTTTCAATGGCAAATTTCTAAAATTGAATAATTTTTAATTTTAAATCTTCAAAATTTATCTGTTCCAGAAAAACATTCAAAATTGCATCATTTTCTACAATACACATTCAACATTGAAGAGTCTTCAATTTCAAATATACAAAACTGAAGAATTTTCCATTGTAAATTCCAAAAATTGAACTACATATGACAAAAATAATGTTGAATTACATCATTTCAAACTGTGTATTTTCTAAATTAATCAATCTTCAACTGAAAATTATGAAAAATGATTAATTTTGTATTGCAAATCTATAAAATTGAATAATTTGAAATTTTAAATCTACAAAATTCAATAGTTTTCAATTTCAAATTTTCAAAGTTGAACTATTCCAAAAAAAACAACCAAAATTGGATGAATTTCTATTTCACTCTTTAAATATTGAAGTCTTTAATTTCAAGCATACAAAATTGAAGAATTTTCCAGTGTAAATTCCAAAAATTGAGCTACATATGACCGAAAAAACATTCGAAACTCCTTCACTTTGAACTATAAGCATTCTAAATTAATGAATCCTTAATTATAAATCATGAAAATTGAAGAATTTTCAATTTCAAATCTATAAAATTAAATTAATTTTAATTTTACATCTTTGAAATGAAATAGTTTTCAATTTCAAATAAAATTTTCTATTTCAAATTTTAAATCTTTAAAATTGAATATTCCAAAAAAAACATTCGAAATTACATCATTTTAAAATGAATACATTTCAGGCTAAAGAATCCTCAATTGAAAATCATAAAAATTAATGAATTTTTAAATTAAAAATCCATAAAATTGAATAGTTTCTAATTTACACATTGAATACTGAAGAGTCTTCAATTTGCAAATATTCAAAATTAAAGAATTTTCCATTGTAAACCTTCAAAATCGAACTCCATATTCCTAAATAAACGTTAAAATTACATCATTTTCAATTGTAAACATTCCAAATCAATGAATCTTCAATTAAAAATCATAAAAGTTCATGAATTTTAAATTGCAAATGTATAAAATTGAATAAATTTCAATTTTAAATTTCCAAAGTTTAGTAATTTTCAGTGTTAAATCTTCAAATTTGCACTATTAAAAAAAAAATACAAAATTGCATGACTTTCTATTACATAAATTAAATATTGAAGAGTCTTCAATTTTAAATATTTAGAATTGAGGAATTTTCCATTGTTAATCTTCAAAATTCAACTACATATTTCGAAAAAAATTTTTAATTACATCATTTCAAACTGAAAATTTTCTAAATTAATCAATCTTCAATTGAAAATCATATCAATTGATGAATTTTATATTGCAAATCTATAAAATTGAGTAATTTCGAATTTTAAAAGTTCAAAGTTCAATAATTTTTAATTTCAAATCTTTAAAATTGAACTAATCCAGAAAAAACATACAAAATTTCAGGACTTTCTATTTTACACGTTAAATATTGAAGAGTCTTCAATTGCAAAGTTTGAAAATTGAAGAATTTTCCATTGTAAATCTTGAAATTTGAACTACTTAAAAAATGAAAGATACAAAATTTCATGATTTTCTATTTTACACATTACATATTGAAGAGTCTTTAATTGTAAAAATCCAAATATTCAATTTTCCATTGTAATTCTTCAAAATTGAAATAGATATTTGAAAAAAAAAATAATTACATTATTTCTGACTGTAAACTTCCCAAATCAATCAATCTTGAATTGAAAATCATGAGAATTGATGGATTTTTAATGGCAAATCTATAAAATTGAAGAAATTTCAATTTTAAATCTTCAAAATTGATCTATTTCAGAAAAACATTAAAAATTGCATCATTCTCTATAATACACATTAAATATTGAAGAGTCTTCAATTTCAAGTATACAAAATTGAAGAATTTTCCATTGTAAATTCCAAAAATTGAGCTACATACGACAAAAAAACATTCAAAACTACTTCAGTGTGAAATATAAGAATTCCAAATTAATAAATCCGTATATAAATCTTGAAAATTGAAGAATTTTCAATGTCGAATCTATAAAATTGAATAAGTTTTAATTTCACATCTTTAAAAGTAAATAATTTTCAATTTTATATAAAAATTTTTTAAAAATTTTAAACCTTCAAAATGGAACTATTCCAAAAAAAGCATTCGAAATTACATCACTTTAAATTGTACACATTTCAGGTTAAATAATCTTCAATTGAAAATCATAAAAACTGATAAATTTTTAAGTTAAAAATCTATAAAATTAAATAATTTTCTATTTTACACATTGAATATTGAAGAGTCTTCAATCGCAAACATTCAAAATTGAAGAATTTTCCTTCGTAAACCTTCAGAATCGAACTCCATATTCTCAAATAAACGTTCCAAATTACATCATTTTAAACTGTCCGCATTCCAAATCAATGAATCTTCAATTCAAAATCATAAAAATTGATGAATTTCAAATTCCAAATCTATGAAATTGAATAAATATCAATTTTAAACCTACAAAATTTAGTAATTTTGACTATTAAATCGTGGAATTTGAACTATTTAAGAAAAAAAAACGTACAAAATTACATGATTTTCTATCTTACACATCAAATATTGAAAAGTCTTCAATTTTAAATATTCCGAATTGAAGAATTTTCCGTTGTAAATCTTCAAAATTGAACTAGATATTCCAAAAATAATTTTGAATTACATCATTTCAAACTGTGTATTTTCAAAATTAATCAATCTTCAACTAAAAATCATTAAAAAATGAATATTTTAAATCTTCAAAATTCAATAATTTTTTATTTCAGATCTTCAAAATTGAACATTTCAAAAAAAAAGACATGTAAAATTGCACGACTTTCTATTTAAAACTTTAATATTGAATACAAGTCTTCAATTGCAACGATTAAGAATTAAAGAATTTTTCATTGTAATTCTTCAAGTTTGAACTATTCAAAAAAAAAGAAACATAGGAAACTGCGTGATTTTCTATTTTACACATTAGATATTGAAGAGTATTCAATTGCAAATATTCCGAGTTGAAGAATTTTCCATTCTAAATCTTCAAAATTGAAATAGATATTTAAAAAAAATTTAATTACATCATTTCAAACTGCAAACTTTACAAATTAATCAATCTTTACCTGAAAATCATAAAAATTGATGAACTTTCAATGGAAAATCTATAAAATTGAATAATTTTCAATTTAAAATCATTAAATTTGATCTATTTCAGAAAAATATTCAAAATTGCATCATTTTCTATAATACACATTGAGTATTGAACAGTATTCAATTTCAAGTATACAAAATTGAAGAATTTTCCATTGTAAATTCCAAAGATTTAACTACATATATGACAAAAGAAACTTTAAAAATTCTTCACTTTAAACTATAAGCCTTCTAAATTAATGAATCCTTAATTATAAATCTTGAAAATTAAAGAATTATCAATTTCGAATCAACAAAATTGAATAATTTTTTATTTTACATCTTTAAAATTAAATAATTTTCAATTTTAAATAAATTTTTTTTTCAAATTAAAAATGTATAAAATTGAATAATTTTCTAATTAACACATTGAATATTGAAGAGTCTTCAACTGCAAATATTCAAAATCGAAGAATTTTCCATTGTAAACCTTCAAATCGAACTCCATATTCCCAAATAAACGTAAAAATTACATCATTTTAAATTGTAAACATTCCAAATCAATGAATCTTCAATTCAAAATCATAAAAATTCATGAATTTTAAATTCCAATTCTATAAAATTGAATAAATTTCAATTTTAAGTTTTCAAAATTTAGTAATTTTCAGTCTTAAATTTTCAATTGAAAATCATATCAATTGATGAATTTTATATTGCAGATCTATAAAATTGAGTAATTTTGAATTTTAAAAGTTCAAAGTTCAATAATTTTTAATTTCAAATCTTCAAAATTGAACTATTCCAGAAAAAACATGCAAAATTTCAGGACTTTCTATTTTACATGTTAAATATTAAAGAGTCTTCAATTGCAAAGTTTTGGAATTGATGAATTTTCAATTGCAAATCTATAAAATTGAATGATTTTAAATTTTAAATCTTCAAAATTCAATAAAATTCAAATCTTAAAAATTGAATTATTTTAAGAAAAACGTCCAAAATTGCATCACTTTCTATTTTACATTTTAAATATAGAAGAATTCAAATTGCAAATTGCTAAAATTGAAAATATTATAATTACAAATATCTAAAATTGAAGCTTTAAAAAAAAGTGTACAATTACATACCCTTTAAAATATAAATCTTGAAAACTGAATAATTTGAAATTCTATATTTACAAAAATCGAGAATTTTAAATTATAACTCTTAAAAATTGTAGAAATGTGCATTTTAAAGCTTTTTAATGAAAGAGTTTTTAATTTTTGAAAATTTATAATATAAAATTATTCAGTTTTTCTTTCCGCCTTGCAATGTCTCTTGAATTTCGATTTTCAGAATCAGCAAAATTTTAGGAGTTTTACTTATACATCTTCAAGAGTAAACTATTTAAAAAAACATTCAAAAATACACTATATCAAATTATACACATTCAACAATTCAACATGGAGGAATATTCAATTGCAAATCTTCAAGATGGCCCTATTCCAAAAAGATTTATCTATTTTAATATTGATTTTAAATTATGATTATTATTAATTATATTTTATGGTACTTTAAATTCACGAACTGTCTACCGTTACGGAATTTTCCGTAAGACCAACCCCTTTCCAGCTCGTTCAGGGCTAAAGTTAGAGAATTTTCCGTAACTCTAGCCTTAGCGCTACACTTGACCGGGTTAGTTTTACGGAAAATTCCGTAACGCTAGTCAGTGCCTTAATTTAAATTTAAATTTATTAACACGTATCGTGTATTAACTATTGATTAAATTAAATCAATTTTTTTCATACAATAGTAATTTTAATTAATTATTATCCACTGCAGGATATACTATCCACCGTAGAGAGGTTTCACCTACGCGTAATTTATATAGCGTCATTTTTTGAAATTGTAGTCCAAGTTGGTTTTTGAAACTTATTTTTTAATCTGCACCTCTGACCGAATGGAATGATATTGCTCTACTTAATACAAAATTAGCGTCGAAGAGCGCGCGCGCAATATGTACAATCGTGAGCTTCGTCGAACCAAACAATGGAATGAAATAGAATTAAATGGAATGGAATATATGGGCTCGTTTCATAAATATTACTCGATGGAATGGAAGACGATTGAATAGAAGGCACTAGCTATTAATCTAAGAGCGCGCTCTCTTTTTTATGCGCTCTCCAGTCTAAGAAAGGACATGATGGAATCTTCAGTAAACTAACGCCCAATTCTGCATTCAACTTAGAATTTTCCTTTCTTTATAAATAATTTTATTAGATTAGGTACTAAATAAATTAAAAAATTAATTTGAGAATTAATTTGAAAATTAATTCAATTTATTTTCATCTTCCAAGATTTAGTGTGTGCAAGTAGATCAAAATCCATCAGATGCATATTTTTTCTTTTCAAAAAAGAAGCCTTAGTTGCCGAGAAATCAAGGTTCGAATATCTAAACTTGAGTGACCGGCTCAAGTCCGTTGAGCAGTGGCCCAAGTGCAGATATTCAAACTTCGATATCTCGAAAACTTAAGACTTCTTTTTTGAAAAGAAAAAATACGCACCTAATGGATTTTGAAGCACTTTCATCTTGTAAAGTCCCAGTCAATATGAAAATAAAAAAGTCCAGAAACTGGTATTCTTAAGAGAAAAACTATTTTTTTCAACTCGAGGCACCTTAAAAATAGTTTTTTAATTATAGATAAAATTTTGTGTGAAGGATATTTCTGAGGTTAAAAAACTGTCTACACCGGGTGCCAAACATTTTTTTAAAATTTTGTTGTTGAACAAAATGACGCCACTTTTATTTTGAAATGCTGTATTGTTCAAATAATTTGGATATATAACTTTACCTTTTTTATTATGACGAGGGATTTCACTCTCTTTCGCAATCCGACAGAAGACTTGAACTCTTTTAATTTTTTTAAACCACAGAATTTTCAGAAAATTAGCCGCCATTTTATTAATTTTTAATTTTTCACAAGTTTCCTTGCGGATTTCGAAAAACAGTAAAATCCCTCGCCAGAATCCAAAAAGAAAAGTCTAATATATTAAATAATTGAAAAAATTGTAGCACCCGGTCTAAAAAGTTCTCTGATTTCGAATTTTCGAATTTAGTTTCTTTGAAAATTATAGAAGTTTTCAAAAAATAATTTGAATTGTCAGAAAATTTCATTTAATTGGTAATTATGTGCACTATAAAGTATGTATGTAGAAATGATTTCTTATCGAGTTAACTGCTTTGCAGTTAAACTAAGTACCCAGAAAAAAAGCGATAAGAAATAATCTAATCCTACTTTCTGATAAGAAATTACTAAGGCTCAATTAGGAATAAACACTCCAGAAGAAATCTTTCTTTCCTCTAACTCAGGTCAGCATTTCTCAAACCAAAGAAAAATCTTTTATGCTTTTTATACATTTCAAAAAACAAAAGAAGCGCCATTTTATTCAACAATAAATTTTTAAAAAAATTCTTGGCAAGCATTATAGAAAGTTTTTTAATCTCAGAAAGGTCCTTTACAGAAAATTTTATGTATAATTAAGAAACGATTCTTAAAACAGCTCGAGTTGAAGAAAAAAAATGGTTTTCGTTCTTGAAAATTCTAGTTTCAGGACTTTTTTTGATGAGTTTTATATTGGCTGGGACTTTAGAACGTGAAAGTAGATCAAAATTCATTAGATGCGTATACTTTTGTTTGAAAAAGAGGCCTTATTTTCCGAAATATCAAGGTTTGAATATTTACACTTGGGCCACTGCTCAGTGGACTTGAGCCGAGCGTTTAAGGTCAGATAATCAAATTTCGATATCTCGGAAATTAAGGCCTCTTCTTTGAAAAGAAAAAATATGCATCTAATGGATTTTGATCTACTTTTACCCTCCAAATTCTGGAAGAAAATTAAATGTCATATCTTATTCCTAAAAACAAATTTTTACTTCTTCTTGTGGGAGAACGAAATTATTCATGCTCGCTTTCATCATTAAATTAGAGAGAAACTATAGAATG
>JAUMHM010000005.1:41225099-41244063 GCA_032362435.1 Melikaiella ostensackeni
TATCCCCCCCTCCCCACATCCTCTCGAGTCCACTATTTCATCCTCGAACCCCGTTTGGTTAAACGTCAGTTTGAAGAATTCTTCACGAGTCAGAAAAATGAGCATCGTCATGATTTTTGAAAGTAAAAAATGAAGAGCATTGAGCACCCGAGTCTGCCGGCGAGAGCGGGCCCTTTTCAGGCCCTCGGCCCCTTCACCCTCAATCATTCTTCACAGCCACAAACTCGCAGTTTAAATCTATCCATTCTATCCGAAAGTCCACCAAGTGTATGTAATTACGTGAGCACAGTTCGTTTTTTATAGTGTGAGTTTACGCGTTTCTAACTTCTATAGTAATTACCAATAGAATTCTGAAACCCTCCTTTCTGCTGGGCTTCATTACTGTAATTAATTAAAGACTAGACTATAGTATGCGCGCGCCTACGTGCGCGCTTAATATATCGTTATATATAGTATATAATCTATTTAGAATTATCTTATGTTATATTTAATCATTATTGAATAATGTATTTATTTTCTCTTTGATGTTATTGACCACCAATACGACTGAAAGCAAGGTACATACATACGACTATAGACTATACTCGTAGATATAGACTACATAGATTATCGAAAGAGTAAAGTTTGCGTTTACATTTATTTATTCTTCCTACATTACGAATTTCTTGAATATAGTTTATATAATTGATTGATAGTTTAAAAAGTAATGGACCAGTTCTGCTCTTCAGTACAAATAATAATCGTAAGTTCGCAAAATTCAAAATTCTCTTGAAGTTGGTTCTGCTATCGATGCACTACTTTTTTGAGAATATATATATATTTAATCAATTAAAACAATTTTTTTTCAAAAGATCATTAATGTGTTTTAAAATGTTTAAAACCTGTAAATACAAGTATCGTAAAAATAAATATTGTCTTATTATTTTTTTTTTTTTAAGAACAAAATATTAAGTTCTATCTTTATGTGAAGTTATAAATATTCATAAAAAATTTCAGTTTTCATAATTTCAAAAAGTTTTAAATTGATATAAAATACATGAGGAGTAAAGTATTACACCATAGTTGAAAACAATCTTTTATCATAAAAATTTTTAATGTATCTAAACTAACATTTTGTAGCGAGACTCCAAGTTGTTTCACTCTTTTCTTCTGTGATTAAGAATTTTTAATGTTCATGAACAATTACATTTTTTTGTTCTAAAAGATTGTTAACTAAATGGTCTAAAACGCAATACAAATATATCAATAAAAATTCCAATCAATTTGATTTGTTTTGATCGAATCCATTTCAAATCATACAGGCAGTACAACTTCAAGTCATATAATTATTCGTATTTTAAATATGTTGTTTCTCAAAGCAATCAAGACGACACATATTTTATTGCTTTCAAAAAAAATAGTTTTCGCAAAGTTATGAGTATTTCAAATTTTAGGTTTTTTCTCATTGTACTTCAAATCTTTATAAATTGAGTCTCTGGATTAAATAATTCGTCAAACGCTCAAAAACGCACAAAAGTATTGCCCAAACGTCTGAGTTTGTGAGAATGTTAAAAGTCTCAAAATTAATCTTTTTTTTAATATAAACTTGTAGAGAATAATGACACGTTACTTTTTCTCACTTGCCATTTTTTTTGTCCGATGATTATTTTTAATAATAAATATTCAAAACTGAAAAAATGTTGTCCCCAAATTCAATACGTTTCTAGTAAAGAACTCATAATCCAGACAATTGTTGTTAAAATTGTTTGAAACTTGGTGTACAAATCAAGTATATTCCAGTGATGCCTACAAATAATAAGAAAGCTGAAAATCACCTATTATTCAATAATATCTAATTACAACTTGAGGCCGGCCGGTAACTATGTTTTTTTTTTAGTTTCGCCAACAAAAAGTATGGTATAGAGGGAAGTTCAAAGTTGAACAAATTTTCTGTGAGGCGTTTCTTTCTCACTATTTAATGAAGATTTCTGGAAATTTTCAGATCGATTCATTGAAAAGTGACGGAATTAGGTATTTTATAAGAAATCCGAAACGTTTAAAAAAAGTATTGTATAAAATAAAGAAAGTGTTGTTTTCTGGTAGATTCTACTTTATCTTCTTGAATGGAATTTGAAAAGTATATATTTGATTTTATGAAAACCCCTTTCTTTTTTATGTTATCCAATAATTTTTATAAATTCGTGTTTATATAAAAAAGACATTCTGTGAGCTTTATGCAGGCCAAATTATTTTTGTGACCGCTACATATTTCTTTTTCGAAAAATTAAAATTCATAATTTGTCCCGCGAAAGATGCAAGATATAAAATAATAAGATGTATTTCTTGCATAACATTTTATAAGGAGCAAACTTTTTTCTTAACAGTTTCTCCAGTTTATCGCTGTTCATACTAAAAATGATAAAATTAAATTTTTCGTAAGAAAATTCTCTTGATTATAAAAATATTTAGCCTGCATAAAACTTACAGGATCTCATCGTCATTCGAGTATTGATTCATAAAAAAAATGTCATGAAAAGAAGTTGATGTTTTTTTCAGAAAACATACTTTTAATATTTTTAGAAAAACTGCCACCACTTTGTTAATTTCCAACATTTTGTAGCTTTTCCGACGAATTTCAGAATACAATAATTATCCTCACAAGATTCAGGAAATAAATCTTGAATATCTCAATTAGATCAATTTCTATTTCCTTTTATAAACAACACATTTAAGAGACGAGTGATTCTGTACGAGATTCTGTAATTTGAAGTTGCACTGTCTCTCTGATTTGAAATGGATTTGATTTTAAAGAAATAATGTTATTTACTCGTATATTCCTATTAGAAGATAATATATTTTTCATCTACGTATAATCAAATGATGATAAATAATTAATTATAAAAATATATATTAAATTAAAAATATGTAGATTCTAAACTCTGTAACGCTATAAATTTTCTTTTTAATACAGTGTTTGCGACTGTAATATTTTAATTAATTGCAGGCAAGAACATTAATATTTATAGACAAAATGCACGCAATTAAGTGATATTTATATTGTAAATAAATTTGTTCTCATTGTCAGAGTGTAGAAATATTATGTATGAAAATTAATTACAAAGCTTGATTGAAATTTATACTTCTGAAAATATGAATAATATTCTAACGTTATGTAACCGTATGATGACGTATGGTAATATAGATGCGCCCCATACAGAATTTAACTAATTTTAATATCCTTTAACCATTTTTAAAATTAATGTTTGCATTTTAGTACGCCAACAGTTTGCCATTATGGAACCAGTACATTTCTTCAGTACTGCTGCTGGTCCAATTAAATTTTTTAAATTATTAACAGACTAAAGTTTAAACAAATTTTTAATTTGAAATGTATGAGTCTGAGTAATTGAAGATATGAGAATGACAACCGCATAATGACACTATTTGTCGACACATATGAGGAAGATGTAAAAATTACTTCTCCCCTCATGAAACAAAAAAACGAATTTTGAAATTATGAGAATTACAACTGGATGAGGACCATTTTGCTTTTTGCCCTCAAACACAGAAAAATAAAAAATAAAATGTTTACCTCCCTGAAATCTTGTAAATAACGGCCACACACTTCTGTAATTTTGACTACATATTCGATCATGTGATAAAGAGATAATTTTATTTTTGGTCCTTAACCAGTTGTTATACTCATATTTTCATAAATTCTTAAATTCCTATGCGAACATTTTTCGAAATTTTGCCATATCGATGAATACATATATTGCACATATTTTAAGAGGCCTAAAAAAGTCCTTACTATATTTTTGTGATTTTGTAAAAAGGATACGCCGTTTTACAATTTATGAGATACAAAACGGATAAGGATCATTTCGTTTGTTCCCCCTCCCACACAGAAAAAATGTTTTCCTGATAATTACACATCTTTTATCTAGAGTTCTTTGAGAACGTATGCTTTTATAATTTTTTCAACATTTTATATTTGAAAACCTATCTCCGAAAACTTTTTTTGATTATCCTATAAAATTTCATTTTTAGTTCTCATCCCGTTTTCATTCTCATGTCTTTAATTATTATCACACAGGCACACCAAAAAGAAGAAAAAAATTGCATGTCCACTGAACCAGACTACCAAATATACTTATATGTTTTTGGGGTCGCTAAAACCGAATCTGGTATCAGATTTATTCCATCACGTCAGGTTTTTTGAAAATTATCTTTTTTTGCCATTTTTTAAAAACAACATTTTAATAAATTCTCGGAACTTCTTATGGAGCTAAAATTAAAGGCTGAACATTGTAATTTAAGGTGATTATATTGAAAAATTATTTCCGTTGCCTATCTTGAGCAGCAAAATGTTATTCCAAGCACACCCTATGTTGTTTTTGAAAAATGACCAAAAAGGCTAATTTTCTAAAAACTTGACATGAAGCAGCAAATCTGACACCAGATTCGGATTCAGCAACCCCAAATTTTTAAGTTTTTGGAAATTGCTCTGAAATATAAACGCTCTCTAAAAGTTGAAACTTCTAGACTTGAATGTTTTATAAACTTAAAAAGTTTTTGAATTTTATAAAATCCAAATGTTTATAGATTTAAAGAATTTAAATTTTTAGAAAGTTTTTGGAAGAATGAAGCTTATTTGAAAACTTTAATAAACTGAATCATCACATTTTCATGTCTTCTAAAATTGACAGTCTGAGAAAGTAAGGCCCAGAACGATCATACCTAATAATAATATATGATTTAAAATATAAGGTTAAAAAAAGTATTGCCTAAAACCATAAGTCTCAAGCCGTAAGACTCAAAGACTAAAACCATAATTTTCGAACTCCATAAGGCCCAAAACCGTAAATGTCAAACAGTGAGGTCCAAGAAGGCCCAAAACTGAAAGGTCCAAGTAATAAGGCACAAATACTTAAGGTTCAAAATCATGAGGCCCAAATACAACGGACGAACGGACGGACATTTGACCGATAAGGGTTTCGACGTGAGTCTACGAAACCATGTAAAAATGTACATGATTTACAGTTTTTAGGAAAATAAACTCGTTTATTAATAAAAAATATACTGTTTAGAAATCAAATTTAAAAATATAATTAAAATTGAAAAACATTCTCTCTAAATCTAAATTAGTGAAAAGTGAGCCACTAATTTACTTTAGTCAAAGTTGCTACTAATTATTAGCCGAATTTCACTCTTTCTTTCAGTATTGTTTTCAACTTTTCAGTAAAGATTTAATAAAAAATTACTACTCATTAGTAGAGATTTTTACTGAAATTAAATTATTATTATTTAATAAATAAACTAAATTAAATATTAAGATATTTTGAATTATTTACGTTTGGAAGCTCTTATTTACTTCCTATTTTTGGATTTCAAGTGTAAAAATGATTTTTGAAACTTTTCAAAAGTACAAACTTTATGAAATTTCGGTGCAAATAGCCGTATTATTTCGGTACACATAGACACCGCCTAGAAAAGTTGGGTAGTATTTTTTGTGAGGAAAATTTACTAACTAAATCTGAATCGAAAAAAAATCTAAATTTTCATAAGGATCATGGATCACATATTAAATTTTTATTGTACATGCTGGTAGTTTTTAAAATTTTCGGAAATTGTTTGCAGAAATTGGACAATCAAAGTGGTTTACTTTTGGCAGACCTCTTTCAATTCGAAGTAGGCTCTTCATTTTGGGTTCAGTGTTTCAGAACTTCACATCTCACTTTTTTGGAATTCACAATTTTCAAAAATATCTGGAGCATATATCTTTTCCAGGTAAAAGAGAAAAATTGATTTCAAATTCTGCAACTATTGTTCAAATATTAATTAAACGATAGTATAGATTTTCTCGTCATTTTCGAAATTTTTTTTATTTTTTCAAGCGATTTTTTCTTGAATCTTTATTAACGTGATTTCCTTAGTTCACTCAAAAGAGCATCGATCTGGGCTAACTTCCCAATCTGATATGGAATACCTTTTTAGTTAATAAGTAACTAAAAACCAAATAATTTAAAAAGGCATCTCCATATTTTTGAGTGGTACATAATGTACTTCTTTTTAACGAAAATAATTTTTGTCTATGTAAAACAAGCTCATTAATACACACACAAATTACTAAACTTTTCATAATCCCTACCAGATTTCGCCTGGCCCATTTTCTCCTCCTGCCCCCACCTGCTCGAGGCATTATCGTTATTATGCTTGTTCATATTTGTTCCTTTTGCCTGTTGAAGAGAATCGATAGAGGGACAGAGAAAATGGTAAATGAGAATGAAAGATTGATAGAGAGGGGAGAAGAGGGAATTGAAAGAGCGTTTGAGCGGCGAGACCATTGTTCGATTATTTGAATATCGAACGCGCACGCGGACGAGAATCGATTCGTGGAGCCTAATGGGGATTACACGGCCAATCAGCCTTTGGGAAGACTTCTTCTTTAGCTTTTATCTTTTTCTTGCTTTCGATTCCTTTATATTCTTCCATCCCTCTGCTACTCAGTATTTCACTTTTTGCAGTCAGTCTATTATCGATCATAATCTTCTCATATATGGAGTTCTCACGATCCCTAACTGAAAAGTTATCTCCGCGATTCCCGACTCTCTCGATCTTGGATCGATTAGGATCGATTTTTACAGAAACGATGATAGTAATGTCTGGGAAAATCGTGAGTAAGTTGATTTGTTTGCTTAAAGAGAGATTTGCCTAATAAGATTTGATTCTGGATTTTAAAGAGAAGTAAATTGACGTAATAGAATTCATATGATAAATTTTTGTGATTACCCGCGTAAAAATAATAAGTGTGGGAATAGAATGGGAATAATATGGGAGGAAAATTTAAGAATACTCTGGGCGAAGTATGGGCTATAGTTGGATAGCCAGAGTGGCTAATGAATGGCAAAAAATCGATTCCCACATAGCAGCCACATTATCACTCATTTTGAAAAGATAATAGCTCAAGACAGGGAATTAACGAATTACCTTAATAGGAGCCCACTTCAAAGAATTATTTGTTTTTCGTAATTTTTGCAGTTGGCGACGAGGTACGCCAGATTCACCAAGCCAAATGATCAGTTCCAGACTTTTGTCAAACTCAACTGACACCTAACAGCATAATTGATTGGAATCTCGGAGTCATTAAATGTAAAGTGGGATGAGTGTGGAAAGAGTCTGTAAATGACTCCCAGATTCAAACCACACTTTTCCCACTCTACATTTAAGAGTGGGATATGTGTGGCCAGAGTCTACAAATGACTTCCAGATTCCAGCCACGCTTTGCCCCCTCTATGCACTGAGGTATAGGATGAGTGTGGCAAGAGTCTGTGAATGACTCCAAAATTCCAACCATACTTTTCTCATTCTAAATTTAAGAGTGAAATATGTGTAGCAAGAGTCTACAAATGACTTCCAGATTCCAGCCACACTTTGACCACTCTATGTGCTGAAGAGTGGGATGTATGTGGCAAGAGCCTACAAATGAGTTCCAGATTCCAACTACACATTTCTCACTCTACACTGAAGAATAGAATGAGTGTGGCAAGAGTCTGTAGATGACTCCGAGATTCCAACGACACTTTTCCAACTCTACATATAAGGGTGGGCAAAGTGTGACTGGAATCTGGCAATCATTTGTAGACTCTAGGCATACTTATCTTACTCTTAAATATAGAGTGGAAAGAGTGTGTAGAGAAAAGAGCAGTTGGAATTTTGAAGTCATTTACAGACTCTAGCTATACTTTGCCCACTCTACTCGTATACACTGAAAAGTAAGATGAGTGTGGCAACAGTCTGTAAATGACTCAGATTCCAGCCATACTTTGCCCACTCTATGCATTGAAGAGTAGGATGAGTGTGGTAAGAGCCAGTCAATGACTCCGAGATTCCAACTAATTATGCTGTCAGGTGTCAGTTGAGTTTGGCAAAAGTCTGGAACTGATCATCTGGCTTCATGAAACTGGTGTAACTCGTCCCTCGACTGCAAAAATTACAAAAAAAAATAATTCTTTGAAACATGGGATCCTTCCAAGGAAATTCGTTAGTTCCCTATCTCAAGATATTTTTTTTTCAAAATGAATGATAATGGGGCTGCTATGTGGGAAACAATTTTCTGCCACACAATAGCCATTCTGGCGCAGAGTATTCTTGAATTTTCCTCCCATCTCATTCCTATTATGTTCCCACACTAATTATTTTTACGCGGGTAATTGATGTATTTTGAAGTGAACATTATATTAATAGGAATATCAACTTTATGCATTTGAAAATGCTGAATTATGTGATGAAATTTAAGTTTTTTAGGCGATGATCATGTGGTAAAAGTACTGAAATTATGCAGCCATTATGCGCATTAAAATACAGATTTAGGCATTTGTTATGCACCGCATGCTTACTTGCGGACATAATTTTGTTACAAGAGAGAGTTAAAAATGTTTGATTTGTAATAATCTGACTGCATTCTCTATCGAACAGCTGTTAGCACAAAAAAGTCAGAGCATTCTTCATTTTGAACAACAGTGTCTAAACAAAAATTTAAGTAAGTTTCTAGAACAGATCAACTGCCAAACCCAGTTTTTTTGGAAAAAAGTACAATAGCACATTTGCGCGAATTGTTGCTTTCCAGTGCATCCGAGAACAATGGATTCCGAGTTACATTCATTTGAAGAAAACCGTTTAAAAAATATTTTTTTCGAGAAATTACTACTTTTCAGAAATTACTCTCTAACGTTGAATGTATCAACTTTATGAAAAAGTGTTTTACAGATAAGAACAATGCCCTACCTCTAATAGGTCATAAGTTGTGATCTCTCAATGTTGATCATTGTCGGAATTTTCAAAATAAGTCGTTCCAGGATTAATCTAGAAAAGCGGGTTTCTTTGAATGACCGTAACTCGGAACTCATTGGAGATACAATATTTGCTGTTTTCTTTTTTTTTAGTTTCACGCAGAATTCTCTCTACTTCAATTTTGGTAAGATTTATTCTTGGATGCAATGGAAAGCAACAATCCACAAAAACGTGATTTTTTGCATCTTTTTCGCAACGAAAAACCCGGTTTGGCAATTGATCTGTTCTAGAGATTTTAGAGCATGAATACGGGCTCAAGTGAAAGTATCAGATGTTGGGACTATTGGCATACCCTTCATACCGGGAGAATCGCGAGTACCCTGAACGCTCGAATTCCCAGGTTTAATAAAAAAAATTAATACCGCTGATTAATTAATTCAGCCGTACGGGGTTGACCATTTTTCTCGCGGAACTCCCGAAATAGCCAATTTATGCGCGCATAATGTGACAAAACGCATTATGCGGTAACTGGCCCAGGATTTTGCGATATTATGCAGCTACAAAATTAGAAGGAATGGTCCCAAAACATAATAAAAGACTGACATTTTATCCCTTTTACCACTTTTGAAAAATTATGCAATCATGCACTTGTATAAAGTTGACATTCCTATTCATTAATATTGAATTTTAAAAAAGTGTATATTATTTTTAATTTCTGTTAGTTTTTAGAATTTTGAATTCACTTCATCTTGATCAAGCTTCATTAAAATATTGCTCTCTATTCTTTCTAAAATAAATATCAATTGACAAATGGTCTGAAATTGTACAAAAAGATGCATATACATCGAATGAAAACACCGCGAGAGATAAATCAATAAAAATGCAACAACGTGGGATGAAGAAAGGCTCATCTGGTTTGATGCGCCCGCGATTTAAGATTGAGAAGTAGTTCGCAATTATGAGTCAATCAATGCATATTCATACCGAGAACGTTCGTGGAATGCAAAAACCTACCATCTCTCTTTTAAACATGCAGTCCATTTCTTTTTGACAACGATCCTCGACATAAGTTTCATCTGTCTTACAATTAATTTTTTTTGTATTAATTTTAAATAGATTATATAAGAATTATCACCAAAATATATTGCTTTCTATAATTATTATAGTACTTTATACTAATTATTGTAAGTTTGAAATTGAAAAATTAAGAATTAAAAGTCTTTGAAAATTTTTTTCAATCAAAAATCAAAGATTACAAACATTACAGAAGCTTCAAGATTTAAGCTTCAAAGTTAGGCTGTGCGAATGAATTTATACTATTTTAAATTGCCCGTGTGGAAAAATGGAGTGGGTCCAAGTAGGGGGCCCTCATGGATTTCCCTCAGGACATGAGGAGCTCATGAGAGCAATCCAGGCAGCATCTTATCAGCTTCGATATTTCTTTTTTACCAACTCCTATATAGGCCCTCGTGGAATATCTAAGATTTTAAAGTTTAACTACCACAAAAATGTTGGAAATTTTTAACAAAAACGCAATTTTTTCTGAGCCTGAACTAATGAAATATCAAAATTTGTACACTCAGAAAAATATTTGTCTTCATTAAAAAAAAAAAAAAACCTTTAACATAGTTTTTTTTCATTTAACCAAGAATAACTTCAAAATGAAGATCATTTCAAATTTTAAAAAAATTTATTGCAAAAAAAAACATTTCTTTGAACTAAAGAAATTTCGTTGAATATTTTTCTTTGAATCAATGAATTCTTCTTCCGAGTGTGCTTTGAAAAATAAAATAATTGAAAGTTTTTAAAAACTTCAAAAGTAAAGAAATCTTAAGTTCAAAATGTTTCAACTTGTACAATTTAAGAATTGGATTCGCACAAAAGTGCATAATTTAGAAATAGGAACGCTGAAAATTACACAATTTTTTAATTTCGATTGATTGAAATTGAAATTTCTGCTAGTCGGAAAAGAGTTACATGATCTTAAAATAACAGATTTGAAATTGTGAAGATATTGAAATTTGCAAACTGAAACTTCAAAAAATGATCTATTTTACATGCAAAACGTACTGAAAATAAATTAAAAACTGAAAATTATGAGCGAAGCTTGCGGAATTTATTTTTAAACGTTTTTTTTTCAAAACTAAGGGAACGTCCATTAATTACGTGAGGATGATATTTGATATTTTAGACCCCCTACCCCCATACTGTAAGGATTCGTAAGATTTTTGTGACCCCCCCCCCCCATACTTACGAAATATTTTATATTTTTACTGAATATATAAAAAAAATATCAATTATTTTTATTGTAGACGATATTTCAGAATGTATGCAAAATTTACAGTGATTTAATAGTATTAAATAGTATTTCAAACGATTCCAAAAGATTACGAGAGGTTTCACAGATTTTGAGTGATTTTAAAAGATTTCAAGAATTTGAAGAAATTACCTTCCTAGTACAATTTCAGAGACAATCTCAACTTTTCAAGGGATTTTACAAGATTTCAGGGGCTTCAAAGAGTTAAATCAGATTTCAAGAGAATTTATGGGATTTGAGAGACACCGAAGGATTTAGACAGATTTTTAGGGATTTTGAGAAATTAAGAACGATTTCCGCGGATTACAAAAGATTTTTAGAGATTTCTAAATGTTTCAAAAAAAGTCACGAGATTTCAAAAGATTTTAAAGGATCTCAAGAGAAACTAAAGTATTTTCACAAATTTTGTAGGATGTCAGTGGATTTTAATTGGATTTTGAAGATTTAAAGGAATTTGAAGGAATTTCGTTAGACTTCAAAAGATTTTCGAAAATTTTAAAGGATTTTGAGAAGTTTTAACAGATTTTAAGAGATTTTGAGCGGTTTCGATGCTTTCATGGGATTTTAATGGATTTTAAGAGATTTCAAAATATTCCAACGTATATCCACGGATTTTAAAGGATTTCGTAAGATTTGAAAAGATTTAACGGAATTGCAAAAGATTTCCGAATATTATAAGAGATTTTAAGGGATTTCAAGGAATTTAAATGGATTCAAAAGATTTAAATGGATTTTAAATGATTTAAATGGATTTAAAAATATTTTATGGGGTTCCAAGAGATTCGGAAAGATTCTCATGGATTTAAGAGATTTCAATGAATTTTAAAGGAACTTCTCATATTTTAAGGGATCTCCTGAAATTTCTAAATATTTCACGGAATGGGAAGGATTTTAATCGATTTTTAGAGATTTCAAGGGATTTCAATGGTTCCGAGAGGATTATACAGAATTTTTATGAGATTCTGAAGATCTCAAGCAATTTCAAGGATTTCAAAAATTTCATGGAATCTCGAAGAATTTAAAGGGATTTCCACAGTTTTAAAAGGATTTTAAGAGATTATGTACGATATTCATGTAATTCAAAAGACTTGACGGAACTTTTACGTGATAAAAGAAATATAAAAAAATTGA
Organism: Melikaiella ostensackeni; assembly: GCA_032362435.1. NCBI lineage: Eukaryota > Metazoa > Arthropoda > Insecta > Hymenoptera > Cynipidae > Melikaiella > Melikaiella ostensackeni. The sequence continues at coordinate 41,237,320 of JAUMHM010000005.1, forward strand.
CAAAATTTTCAAAAGAATTCAAAGGATTTCGAATGATTCCAAGGGATTGCAAAAGTTTTAGGGTATTTCAAACAATTCCAAAGGATTGCGAGAGGTTTCACAGATTCAAAATGATTTTGCAAGATTTCAAGAATTTGAGGAAATTACCTAGTACTAATTCAGAGAGAAGCTCCATTTTTTTATGAATTTTGAATGATGTCAGGGAATTCTAATGGGTTTTCGAAGATTTGGAAACATTGCAGAAAATTTTGAAAGATTTCAAAGGTTTTCAATGGATTTTAACGGGTATTAAGATATTTGCAGGTTTTTCGATGATTTCACGGGATTTCGAGTGACTTTCAGAGACTTTAAGTGATTCCAAAGTATACCTACGGATTCTAGAGGACTTCTTAATATTTTTAAAAAATTTTCCCCAATCTTTCAACGTATAGAAAAAATTCATTCATCATTCCTCTCACTATTTTTGTCTCCATGTGCAAATAAACATTCGCAATAATCTCTCAATCATCCGACTATTTACTGAATACACTCACAACCCTTAAAGTTATTTTCAGTCATCCACAACTCTCTCCATTGAGACAAAATAAAAATCTTATGATGAAATTAATAAACAGCGAGGGTCGAGATTGAAGTATGATGAAGTTGAGGAGAAAAAAGGAGGGAAAGAGGGACTCTTCGAAATCTGGAGATTCTTTGAGTAGGACATGCTTTTAAAAATGAGTTTGGTGCGGGGTAGAGGGGATTCGATAAAAAGTTGAATAACGACGCATTTGGAATTTAAGCTGATGAGTAACATTGACGAACGGATGGATGGATCGAAAGACTAGAAGGGCTGAATATCATTTTATGTGGGAGAGATACCAATAGAGCCAACCCAGTGCCAGTCCCTCTGGCATCCTTTAAAATTGGAATAATAATGTTCTTTCATCGCTCGAACTCGAAATGATGACTCGACGCCTTTCAATATTGTGGGAACAAAAATTGGTGAGGCGTTGCTTAAACTCCTTTTATTTTTACTTGTTCTTAATTATCCTTTTCGAATTATTTTCTTTCTTATCATACTCTTTCTTCATTTGACTCTAACTCGTTTCCTTATTTTTCTTTTAACGTCATTCTTCTTGTTTTTATTCTCCTATCTTTTCTCTTCCTTCTTTCCTTTCCCATTTTCCTGATTTTTTCTCTCTTTTGTTCAAATTGTTCTTCAATTTCTTTCCCTTCTTTTCGTTGACCATCTTCTCCTTTTTATAGGATCATTCGAAAGTTTGAACTGATGATAAAGATGTGGGATAACTCGGGTCCCATTGGATAGATTGAGTCTCGAGGAAAAGGTGGAGTCCTGTGGGATAGGGGGAGTCCCATAAGATAATAGGGATCTCTAGGAATAGGTGAGGTCCCATGGTATAGAGGTTCCAAAGGGATAGGTTAGGTCCCAGGAATAAGAGCGGTCCCGTGGGACAGAGGGAGACTCGAGGGATAGAGGGTGTCCAGAGAGATAGATAGAGTCCTGGAGGTTAAGGGGGTCCCCAGATATAGGTGGGGTCCTCCGGGATATGTTGGGTCCCGAGGGAAAGGTAGTGTTGCAAGAGATAGATTGGGTCCAGAGGGATAGATGGAGTCCCGTGGAATAGGAGAGGGGTCCCCAGATATAGTTGAAGCCCCTGGTAAAGTTTTGATCCCAAGGGATGGTAGGGTTCTGTGAATTAGGGAATTTCCCGTAGGATGATAGGGATCCCTAAGGATAGGTAAGGTCCCATGGTATAGGGGGTCCCTAGGGATAGGTAGAGTCCCAACCCAACTCCCGTTCTCGTGGGATAGGGAGAGTCTGGAGGTATAGAGGGAGTCTAGAAGGATAGATAGAGTCCCATGGGTTAAGGAGATCCCCAGATATAGGTGGGGTCCCTGGGATGTGTTGGGTGCCGAGGAATAAGTAGGGTCGCGAGGGATAGGTTGGGGTTTGACGTATTAGTGGGGTCGCGAGGGATAGGTTGGGTCCCCTGGGAGAAGTTGGGTTTCGAGGAATAGGTTGGGTCTCGAGAGATAGGTTGATTTCCGAGGGATGATTAGGGTTGCTAGAGATAGGTTGGGTCCAAAGGGATAGGTGGAGTCTCGTGGAATAGGAGGGAGGTTCCCTAGACATACGTAGGGTCCCCTGGGAAAGGTTGGGTTCCGAGGGATAGGTAAGGTCGCGAGAGATAGGTTGGATCCCCTGGGAAAGGTTAGGTCTTGAGGGATAGATTGGGTTCGAGGGATAGATGAAGTCTCGTGGGATAGGAGGAGGGTTCCCCAGATATAGGTGTGGTCCCCTAGTACATATATGTTGGGTCCCAAGGGATAAGCAGGGTCACAAGGGATAGGCTGGGTCTCTTGGTAAAGGTTAGGCCTCGAGGGATAGTAAGGGTCTCCAGAGATAGGTTGGGTCCAGAGGGATAGATGGAGTCTCTCTCGGGATTGGAGAGGGGTTCCCTAGATATTGGCAAGGTCCTCTGGGACATGTTGGGTGCCCTGATAAAGGTTGGGTCTCGAAGGATAGGTCAGGTCCCGAGGGATAGGTTGGGTCCAAAGGGATAGATGTAGTCTCGTTGGATGGGAGGGGGGAGTTCTCTAGATATCGGTAAAGTCCCCTGGGATTTGGATGTAGTCTCGTGGGATAGGAGGGGGGTTCCCTAGATATCGGTAAAGTCCCCTGGGATAAGTTGGGTCCCCTGATTAAGGTTGGGTCTCGAAGGATAGGTCAGGTCCCGAGGGATAGGTTGGGTCCAAAAGGATAGATGTAGTCTCGTGGGATATGAGGGGGGTTCCCTAGATATTGGTAAGGTCCCCTGAAATATGTTGTGTCCCGAAGGATAGGGTCACAAGTAGGGTCATAAGGGATAGGTTGGGTTTCCTGATAAAGGTTGGGTCTCGATGAATAGGTTGGGTCCCGAGGTGTAGGTTGGGTCCAGAGGGTTAGATGGATTCTTTTGAGGTAAGGCGGGTTCCCAGGTATAAGTGAGGTTCTGAGGGATAGGTGAAGTCCCGTGGGATATTAGGAATCGCGAGAGAAAATTCCAAGTATTTTTGACATCAGGATACAAATTCTAGTTTAAAAAAATGTATAAGAATATTGTTCACTTTTGTAGATTTCTTATTTCATAGGGCTAGATTTGAACAAGGTCCTCATACGTAAATCACGAGGTTAAGAGTATTAATATTTTGGAATTTACAAAAAGTATTGGGCGCCTCCTCAATTTTTTGTGCCCTCTGCTTCTGCGAAAAGAGGAGAGCATTGACGTAAGAGGAACCGAGAAGTGGTTGAGGTGGAGCTTGTAAGGAAGATGGGGAAAGAGGAGAGAACACAGAGCTAAGAACAAAATGTAATCGTTCAATCGGGAATCGAGTCCCGTCGAGAGCTTCGATTTTTAATTAATACTAGCGCTGCTGGTGCTGCCGTGGCTTCTCTCATGAAAGAAGAATGCAGAAGAAATGATCGAGACTACGGCAACAGCCTCGTCATCCAACCAGCATTAGATTGAACTTGATTACGAGTAATTATTCTACGGCTTGGTTTCGTTCCTCTGGCCATACGTCCGTACAAATAACAAGACGGACGCTTTGATCATATACTCGATCGACGGACATCATTGGCATGCCAGCGAATTTCATTCCAACTTCTCCAAACTAAAGCAGCAAATAAATTCATAGAAACAACTTTAATCAAAATCGTCATTATTGGCTTTGATAACCAGAATTTTTTAATTTAGTGATACCATTTTTTATTGATGAGAGTAAAATTTGATTTTCACAGTTTCTAATTTCTAATAAGGCAATGAAGTAAAAAAATTAGTCAATGTAGGTGTCATTCGCCTACAAAAAATGGTTTCTTAGCCTACTTAAATATAGTATTTAAAATCGTAGACAGGTTGGGGTCCCATGAATAGTTGTGGTCTCGTGGGATAGGGGTAGTCCCGATGAGATGGGTCTTGTGATATAAAAGGGGCCCCCAGATATAAGTAGGGCTCCCTGGGATAGTTTCGGTCCTTAAGGATAGGTGGGGCTTGTGGGTTAGGTAGGTTTCGTGAAATGAGGAGAGCCCCGTGGCACAGTAAGGTTCTCGAGAGATAGATGGGGTTCCTTGGGCTAGATAGGGTCCCGAGGGATAGGTAAGGTCCCATGAGATAGGAGGGTCTCCAGGGGGTCCCCAAATACAGGTGAGGTCTTGTAGACGAGGTAGGTTCTGTGAGATAAAGAGGGTCTCGTGGGATAGTAAGTCTGTCGAGAGATATCCGAAAGTGGTATCCATAGATTAGTTCGGGCCCTAAGGAATAGGTGGGTTTCCGTGGGATAATGGGTCCCGAGAGATAGAGTGGGTTCTGAGGGATAGGGGGAGTCCCGAGGGATAGATTTGGTCCCGTGGGAAAAGGGTCCCCAGGTATAGTTGGGGTCCAATGAGATAGGTTGTGTCCTGTGAAGGATAGGTTGGGTCCCGTTGGATATGGGAGTCCCATGAGATAGGAGGGGTTCAAGGGATAAGGGATCCCGAAGGAAAAAGTACGACGGATGGACGGGCACGCGACCGAAACTATAAGGGTTTCAGTCCGGGGCTATGAAATCCTAAAAACGTTAATACACAACAGAACAAATAAAAAATGTTTCAAAAGTTTGAAATCTCCGGTTTACAATCAAATTTTTTTTAACAAGAACAATATCTGGGATTTATCGATAAGAATAAAATCAGATAATTCAAAAAGTCATAATTAAACAGAATTAAACAAAGAGCAATATTCTTTTAGAAGATTTAAAAACTTGAAAAAAGGCCTGGCTTTACGTATAGCAAAAAAAATAGACCGAAATATAAAAATAATAAGTATGTTATAAAGACTTGATCTCTCTTGTAGAATCTCTTGGCGACGACATATGTTGTTTTTTTAGAGGAAATTGGGCAACACGTATGTTATCTATAGGTATAAGTATTTTCAATTCCGAAGTTTATTTTTCGAAAAAAGACCAATTTTTTCTATAAACCTCTATAACTTTTGACCTATTATAATCGAGATATTTAAGTTTTCGTTACAGACTCGGATGAGGTTTACTGTCTTCCTCTAAAATCCACGAAGAATTATAAAAAAGATCAAAGTTGGTGCAATTGTCGTGATTTGAATGAAAATATGAATCCTGTGAGTTTTATCAAGGCCAAACCATTTTCGTGTCTCATTTTAAAAAGTTCTACAAAAAAGACCTCTTCCACAAGATATCTTACATCGTTAGCGAGAAAAATTTGAAAATTAAATTTTCGGAAAAAATTCTCATGGCCACAAAAATGGTTGGGCGAGCATAAAACTTACAGAATATTTTCTGTACAAGGGCATATCACCAGTTACAAATTGAATGCTTTGCATGCTCACAGCTTTTCTGCGGAAAATTTGAAGATTTTGAGAAAATTAACGCTAGTTCAGTAGACCATGAGCTATTTAAATTTCATGGATTCGACATTGTGCTTCGATTCCTAACTCAATTAAAAAATTTCAAAGTCGTATCACCGCTTATACGATTCAAATGTCCCCACCAATATGTGTAGATGTGGAAAGTGGGTGCAACTACCCAGGTTGAAAATCCTTCGACGTTTTATTAGATTTAGGCGTCGGACAGACACCATATAAAAAAAAGATATGCTGCTAAGATGGTGCGCTACTAACACATTCAAATATCGAAAATTTTGAATTTGTCGAAAAAATGTCCCCTCCGTCATTGTACTTTACTCCGAGACTTTTTGAAGCACACTTTTGTGTGCTCACGGAAATTAAACAGTATATTGGGCCGAAGAAGTTTGCCACGGATGAAGTCAATATTGCAGTGCGCGCAAAAGTTATGTCCATTTTAGGGCTATAATGTCCCCTCCAACACTTGGAGCTGTGAAAATTGCGCGCAACAAGATGTGATAAAAAAAACAACAAAGAGGTTTTTCTCACTTATAAATTCACTAACCTTCACTAAAATTCACTAAAATTCACCAAATATTATTCATTCGATTCACTTTATGGGCGCATTAATTTCTATATTTTGCGCAAATTGCCTGCATGCTCAGAGATATTGACCAAGCTAAAAAATACGTTTCTATATGTGTTCAGAATGTAGGAAAAAAGTTTTAAATGTGTGCCTGAAGATTTGTTTTGGAACATTTTTTATAAAAAATGATACATTCTGTGGATATGCTCATATGAGCACAAATTAAAAAATATTGAACAAAATAGAAAATGAGACTACAAAAATTAATAAGATTATAATACCTTAAACCACGCACACGGTGAAATGATTTGCGTTGTTATTAATGACCACCTGAATAACCACCTAAAATACAAAGTTTGAAGTAAAAGTTACAATCTAAAGGAATTAATGCTCCCATTCATAAAATTAATTCAAGTGTGGAGAACGAAAGAAATAATGAAATGAAGATCATAAAATTCCATAGACCAGCGCGACTATTAGAATTGTAAATCTGCAGTTCCCGGCCAAACAGACGCCTACAGATGTGAAGATGTGTAAAAAAAGATAGTTCCGCCCCACCTAATTAACTGTGGTCAATAACACAGCCACACAAAAATAAAAAAATTTCCTGGCCTGGGGGTGAGCTCATGTTGACTATATGTTTTTTGAGTCGCCGAAACCGAATCCGAAGTTGATTTTACCCCAGCACGTCAGGTTTTCGACATAACCTCAAAAAGTCTTCACAGACACCCTAAAATGAAAATTAATGCTGGCCTGAGTGCC
>JAUMHM010000005.1:41310174-41325806 GCA_032362435.1 Melikaiella ostensackeni
TTAGTATTAGCCCAACGGAAAATTTCTTCTTCCTTTAATAACATTTTTCCTAAAATGCCTGGACTGGGTCTATACTATAACGATAAAAGCTCTGCTTAGCCGCCGCCATCTTGTCAGCTGATCGTATGACATATATTTTATCTTGGTTCCCAATAGACACTACCTAAATGTGTCTATACGTCCGGACACAAGCCACGCCCCCTGCCCCTTTCCAGCTCCCCTTCTCATGACAGGTCCGTACGTTTAGACTCTAATTTAATTTAATAAAAATAATTTAATTTAATTTTAATAAGAACCAATCAAACAGAGTTATGCAAAATCATTCAAGAAATAAAATCAACCCTTGTTAAGTAGAATCAAATAAAAATTGCAGATTTTATCTGCGAATACACTCAAACCCCGGTTTAGAGACCGTGACGGGGGTACCCTCAATGGCCTTGGTTTCTAAATCGGGGTTCTCCAAACCTTAAACAATCAAGGACGTGTGAACCATTTCCTAATATTACGCAATCTCCAAACGTGAGTTCGAACCTGAGTACACGCGCACTGCGCTTTTATCTATACGCTGCTAGCATTTCACGTTTGGTTGAACACCGTCTCTCGCCCCGCGCACCGGAGACACTGGTTGGACCAGCAGTCGGCCAGCAGTTTTAGAGGTCCATAAACCGGGGGTTTCTAAGCCAGGGTTTGAGTGTAAATTATGTTCAAGAACAAATTTTCAAACTATTCTTTTTCTGAAGAAGTCTTAGATTTCTGCTTTACGATTAGCAGTAACTAACAATGGCTTTATTTTCAATGATTTTTTTATCGGTTCTGATGAATAATTATCAAGATTTTATGAATTTTGAAACTGACTGTGCATAGAATACCTTCTTAAGGTATATATATGCTTCCAGTTTTTAATATTTTGTTCGCTGAAATGGTGTAACAGACGAACAAGTAACTAAGCACACTGAGTTTAAGTGAATTAAACTGAAATAATGTGAATTCAGCTAAATCCAAACTCAATTATACCAAATTCAAACTTTAGGCCCTTTCAATTTTGCCAATTAATGAAGAATTAACAGAAGTTTGTGATAAGCGTGACAAGTAGCAAGGAATAAAGTCACTGGGCACAGGGTTTATAAATGACTACAAGTTAGTGTTAAAATCCAGATGAGCTTTTGTACACGGCGATGAAAGTAGCTCGTGTTTCAGGGAAATCATCACGGTGGAAAAATCTTTTGAAAAATATTTCATCTTTTGTCGACTCCGACTCGTTTTCTATGAAAGAGCCGAGGACTCTGCCAACTTCGAACTTGGAAGTCCAGCAGTTTATGAGTGTCGTGTGTTGCCGCCTTTTGTAATCCTTATGGAATTTCATTCGAAAAGTACCTTTCGGGCAAACTCTCATTTTTTTGCTTCTTCCTTCCTGTCTGACTCGCTTCAGTAAACTTCTGTTTTTCTCACCTCTTTTGTTATAAAACTTTTTTTAAATCATTTATTTCGCAATGTCTTATACATCTTCGCTTCTTTGCAGTAGGTAGGCATTTAGTAATAAAGGGCAAGAGACAAAACACTTTGGAAAGAAACTGAAGTCAATACTGTGCCATTATTAATCATCCTGCCAAACACTATTTTCTGCTATTTTAGAATTTCACGGCCATCAGTCGTAGACATCTCTCGTTTCTATAAATAGACGAGAATATTCGTTTGGGAAAAGCAGGTAGACAGAAAAACTTGTCACTGTCTAATAGCCATTCACTTTTAATATCAACACGGAGAAAATTTATTCGTCAAGCTTTGTACAACTCTTAAATGATTTCAGGACATAAAGACATTTTTATAGTATTTGAAATCTGGTCTAGGGATTGTTTTAGTACCAATTTTTAAAAATCCAGATCGACACGGGAAAGAAATTAGCATTGGAGCAAGACCATATTGGTTTGAATACAGATGATACAATATTTTCTTGATACAAGAAAATTTTTCTTGTCTCAAGAAAATGCCCTTCAACAAAAAAACTTAATTTTATGTGATCAAGTACATTTTCTTGAATCAAGAAAATATTGCGTTGTCCGTATTCAGACCAATAATTTCTTAATTCAATGTTAATTTTTCTTCTGTGCATATTATAAATTTTAAATTGTATATGAAAGTTTTTATAAGTAATGATTCATATATTTATAAGTAATATAACAGGTGTATGAACTCTTTAAGAATTTATTGTAAAATAATAAAAACGATATACAATTTTTGATACTTATATGAAAGTTCAAAAACAGAAGAGAGAATTTTAGCATACGGTAACTTGAAATTTGATAAACTAAAGTCGGGGCCAAAAGTCAGGGCCCCTCACTTCTTTTGATTGCATCTCGCTCCATCAGAGTTCCAGAATTTTTTAATAAAAAGCATCTGAAAGCCCAAAGTCTTCCGAATTCAACGATTTGGTCACTTTCATCCGAAAAAATTTGTGTCAATAGTTCGAAGGTAGAACATCCCAAAAAAAAACGGTTCTTTTTGTGATGCGAGTGCAGTCCAATGATTAACTTTTTACTTTTTTTTTACTTTTTACTTCATTTTAATCCGACATTTTTTTATCTCTGCAATATTATATTAATATTGCAATTTGAAAGAAGTGAAATGTTCGAAAAATATGTAAATATTGCTCAATGTTATCAATATTGATCCTGTTATACCTGCAAATTAAATACCATAAATTGAAAACCTGCTTCTGGAAACTTGTGTAATAATACTTTTGAAAATTGCAATATTAATATAATATGGCGGGGATAAAAAAATGTCTAATTAAAAAAAAGTATGAAAATAATTAAAATATTATTCAAATTAATTAAAGTATAGGAAAATTTGTATTAAAAATGTAATGTTCATTCAATGTTTTAAACATTTTCTTTTTAAAATTATCCTAAAACTAATACATGGTAAAAGTACTAAATAAACTTCAATAATAAATTGATGCGACTGCTTATAAACATAATAATAAGCAAACACTCAACATATAATTTTTTAAATTAACCTTATTCAAAGACTCGCTAATGGGTTCAAATTTGCTGAGGACCCGCTCTGTGAATTGTATCTCGAAGACGTTGAGACGGTCCTGCTACCATCACTCACATCTGTTAAACAGAGTGAATCTGCTTCTGGAGTTACTATTGTCATCGAAAGGATACTTTTTTTCTACTACTTGTCCTACTACGCCTTCGACGTGCCAAGACTCATTAAGTTCAGAAACATTCAAAATGATATTTGGGGTCGTCCATATAATACGTCATACGTTTTTGGCCTATTTTAGACCCCCCCCCCCATGTCACACATTGTCACAGAATCTTGACCCCCCCCCTAGACGTCACGTCACACTCTGCTTTTTTCAAAATTTTTGGGGTTTTCACACTTTGGCAATTTTTTTCAAACAAATAATGGTCTACGTAATATTTATTATAACTTTTCTCATATCACATGTTTTTAACATCACAAGAAAGTTTCAATGCTCAAAATTTATTTTGAGTATTATAAATATGCATGGTAAATGGTAAAACGATGAAGCGATTCCGACCGCCAAAATTCGAATCATCAAATTAAACTTTTTTGTTTTAAACTAGCATTATAATTGGAAAAACAATTTTTTTGCTGTGACGCAACGCACGACCGACCCCTTTTTTGCGTAAGAGTGATTTTATCATAAATTTAATCATTTGACTGCACTCGCATCACAAAACTGCGCACGTAGAGTTATCAAACGGCTTCCTATCTTTATTTGTTCTCAAGATAAAGTGCTTGTAAATAAATCCCCATGAAAAGTAAATTATTGAATATTTCAGAATTTTGGCAAATATAGTGCATTCAAAAATGCTGAAACAATATCTGACAGTTTTTTCAGATTTTTCCTAACGTCCACCTCGCTTTGGGAACAGGCGAAAGTCGAGGCTTAAAAAAGGTGGTTGAAAAACCCTGTTTTTGGGGATGTTTTTCCTTCTAACTGTTGACACAACTTATCTTTGATAAAAGTGACAACATTGTTAACTTGGAAGACTTTGGGCTTTCAGATGCTTTTTATTTAAAAATTCTGGAACTCTTGTGGAACGAATTGCAATCAAATAAGTGAGGGGCCCCGACTTATGGCTCCGACTTTAGTCTAGTAAAACGAAAACCTGGTGTGAAATGTTGCATGCGAGCCTTTGTGCTGGAATCAAAGTAATACAGTTTTTCTTCGAAAAGAACTATGGAGGATGCTCCAATAATTTAAAGGACTTAATTTGAATAAAAGAATGGATTGTTATTTTATTTTTCAGCTGAATTTTTGACTTACGTACCTGAAGTTTTATCACACTTCTGTTAAAATCTAAATCGAATAAGTGAGCTCATCGTCTGATCTCTTATGAAATCTTAAAAGTAGTAACTTAGATTAGATTACTTAGTTGTGTAAAACTTAATGAACAAATTTTCTCTGTGCATAAACAGTTTAACCCAGGAACCAGCAGGTGCTACGCTAGAATGTTAAATATCTTGCTTTGCTTCTTTTGGAAATCGTTCTTCTGAAACTGACATTATGGAAATTACCTTACGATTGATATCGATCACTCTGTTACATTAGCATAATTGCATTATACGTAGTAACTTGTATGTATGTATGTATGTATGAGTTTCAAGAATCGATCTTATCTTGTAAATCTGTAGGTCACCTCTTTTTGAAAAACGACGGTTTGACCCATTTGCCATTTTGGCCCAGCAGCGTTTGATCGGTTAAGTCTTTTCTTTCTTCTTTCATCTCGACAGAATAGTGGGCTACGGATAAAACGCTAACCTTCATCCATGGACCGTTACTTTGCCCGTCGCCCCTCCCTACCCCCCGGCCAGGCTATGGCTATTCAGGTCTCTGGGTCCCCGTTGTCCAGAGTCCAGACGAGATGAGGACACCGTGTCACGTGACGCACGGAATCATCCTCGTTTGGAGATTCGAATTTTTCAGGCCCATTCTTGGACACAGTCAGAACCTCACTCCCTCCATGTCAGAAATCTTTGTTCCCTATTTTCAGCTTGAGCTCCAGAAGATCAATTTTCTTTGTAAGCATCTATTCAATTCTGGAAACTCGTTTAAACAAAATTTTCTCAAAGCAGGATTGTTTATGAAACTTTTCTGGTACATGAATTTGCACTTTTCTAGTACTTTTCTGTACTCTGTCCCACGAGAGAATTTTTTTTTTCGAAATTTATGGCCTCTCTTAAATTTCACGGCCGAAGATCTCGAGACGAGCAGACCCCGAGCCCGGGGATAACACAAGTTCTAACAGTGAACGCATCTCCGACAGGGATAAAGGAGATTCTGCACTACGATTAAGAAACTGGAATTAAAACTGAAACTTTACTTTTCGTCCATGTGAATTTCATTTTTTGATATCAATTTTGGAAATATAAAGATTTATAAAAAATAGAAACGTAAATTTTATAAAGAGGTCAAAAAAATGAAGGGTGAAAACAATTTTTAAAAATTTGAGAATTAGTTCGAAAGTAAAATAATTTTTCACTTTGCAAGCATGCATTGTAAAACAAGACACTAGGAATCTTTGATTCAAGAACGTATACGTGGGTATATGACAGGAAACTCGAGTGGAGGGGTTAGAGCACCCATGGCTGAAATGACGGCGCCCATGTGGCCACTCCATCCTTGCGTAGTTTTTCCTGTCATTATATATGTTCTTGCTTTGATTTGACAAGCAGCAAATACAAATGCTGAAATCAATTCTTACATTGAACTTTTTGAAATTGTACACTTTTTTAGGTGAATAACATATGCCAGGAATCGTAAAAATTTGTAGATCCCGAAAATCACATTTTCAATTTCCTAATTGCAAAATTACTCGATCTCACATCTCGAAAAGGCATTTCTACTGGGAAGGGTCTGGGGTTTAACTTCTCTTGCTCACTTCCTTTCATCCTTTTCCTTCCCAAAAGTTCATCACTCACAGATTTATGACCACAGTCGGGTGGGAAAAACTTCACATGTCTGTTTAAAATGTGTTTCAGTAGCAGTATTAAATGCTTTGGTTGATCAGTTATTGGCTACAGATTCGAAGGAACAAATATGTACACAGACTCTATAGGATTTCCTCCACCCTTTCCAGAAGAAATTGCGCGATCGCTGATCTTCTCTGGTGGGTAGTTTTGTCCGAAAAATTTCCTGCTAAAACAGGACAGACGTTGAAGTTCTTTGGTACTTCACAGTCCTATTTCAACAGAATTCTCTTCAGGAAATAATTCTTATGAGTACTTTTAGAAAAATTTGAAAAAAAAATCAAATCAAACTTTTCTAGTACTTACTTTTGTCCCAATTTGAACTTTCAAACAATTTTAATAAAAGTTTGTTCTTAACAAACAAAAATGCAGGCAACAGAAATCGAGCCCAGAGTTTCCGATTACAAACTCGGAGCGCTACCGCCTGATCTATCCGGGAGTTGAAAGACAGTCGCATTGCAGTCCATGTTCCGTGCGTGGATTTTTTCAAAGCCATTTTTCCTGAGAATGGTTGAAAAGCGCATCTTATTATTTAAGCATACTTCAAATTTGATAATGTTCTAGTAATGAGAGGAGTATGAATTCAAACGAAATTCCGAAGGGTGTAGGTTCCCCTTGTTAGTATACTGAAGCGTCTCGCCCCGTTCTCATTTTACTGTTCATCAGTGAAAATCCTCACTTATTTCATTCAATAAACCATTTCAATTGACAAGAAAAAATATAGATAACAAGCGATTGTTCGTTTTGTTGTTTCCTGAATCCTACAAAAAATTTCGACTGCCTTTAATATATTTCCAAACTATTTCACCTCCTTTAGAATGTTTGTTTCTTGAATTTTCGTGTTTAACGAACGACGTACCCCGTTTCTATATATTTTGCGCTATGCAGGAAAGGAAACTTATAAAATCATCACCTCAGAGAGATGACCCCGTGAAGACGAGCGATGTTTCGATATCAGTTCGAGTGGTCATAGAAGTAGGCCACTTGCAAGTAGGTCTCTCACGAGGAGTCTGGCGTACGTCGCGCACCATGATTCGACTTTGTGCTCTCTCGTAGCCGCGATTGCCTCCTCCGTTACGTGAGATATGATGTATCTTCATTGTAATATACGTGACTCAAAACTTGAGTATTTTTTCGTTAAAATTTTTAATTTCCTTTGGTAAATCTATACTACATTTAAGATTCGCTCGAACCCAGTGGAAAGTTGCCAGTGCTGAACATTGGGCCAAGAATGGCCCAATTCTGACGACCAATGCATTTTTAACAGGCTCAAGATTGGCCACTAGCCTTAGGACAACATTGGCGAAGGCTTGGTATGATAACGCCAATTCCAAGAGTTGACAGCCATTCATGGTCCATGACTGATAGCCAACAGCACCCAATGATCTCGAAAACATAGGTAACTTGGCTGCCAATGATGGACCAATGACTGGACCAAGCATGGACCAATATTAGGAAAAAAAATTCAACGGTATAAATAATAATTTTTTCTAGTCAATTTTTTTAAATCTTGGCCCATGCTTGGTCCGATCATTGGTCCATAAATGGTAGCAAAGTTACCCATATTTTCGAGATCATTGGGCAGTGTTGGCTATCAAGAATGGACCATGAATGGCTGTCAACTCTTGGCATTGGCGTTATCATCCCAAACTTCGGTCAATGATGACCCAACACTGGCGGCGAATATTGCGCTTACATGGGTATGATTGGGTCCCAAGTTTGGGTCAAGCATGGCCCAATGGTGAATTTTCCACCGGGAACTGATATAAGAGTCTAAGTACGTATTTACATTAGATTATTAAACTCAAATCATGCTGTTCTAATAATTCAAAATCAATCTCGAAACATAACAACCAAGTCAAATTAATTTAAACTCTCTTTTAAATATATCCTGATAATATCGGTAAAGTTTAGACTAGGACTACGGGAGATGAACTCTTAGGACACCTTCACCTCGTTAGGATTCTAAGTTTCGCAAACAGTTATATATATTATATTTGAAGCTTAATAACTCAGCCAAAAAAAAAATGCTAGCGTAATAAGAAAATAGTCATTTGAAAGCTGAAAGTGCTCTACGTAAATGAGCTTGAAGACGTTGATGTAAACAAATTTTTGTGCTTTGCAGCCTGAAAAATGTAAAAAAAAAGTAAGGAATTTCGGGCACATTTAAGAAGAGTCATGTTTAGAGCATTACTTCTTATACAAGAGGCAGTGGGAAAAATTTGAAAAAATGCATGAATATGAGGAAAACATTTTTGAACAAATTGCAGTTAACAAATTTGAGATATAATAAAAATTGTTTCTTAAAATAATAAAAATGTACATCTGTACTATCTTCAGTTCTAATTAAGATATTGAAGCGATTGAAACTCCAAACTGTCACGCTAAGGCTTTGTAATTATTCACCATTTCCAAAAAATATGTGATTGCTTTTTTCTTCGTGAAAATCGCGTTATTTTAAGACAGTTTTTTGTATTGGAAAAGAAGTGTTCGAAACCAGCGGGGGTGCCTTTTTTGCTACCTCGATAGCTCCTGTCTTTTTTCGTAACTCGAGGAACAGTAAATGTTTGGGCAAGAGTTCAGAAGCAGATACTGTGGAAAAGCGAGAACTATTCTTTAGAAAAAAAGACACCCCGCTGGTTAATAACACTCGTTTTCCTATCCAAAAAACTGTTTTAAAATATAACGATTTTCACGAAGAAGAAAAGCAATCGCATATTTTTTGAAAATGGTAAATAATTACAGAGCCTTTGCGTGACAATTTGGAGTTCGAATCGTTTCAATATCTTTATTAGAACTGAAGATAGTATAGTTGTACATTTTTGTAATTTCAAGCAAGAATTTTTATTATTTCTTAATTTTGTCAATTGCAATTGGTTCACAAATGTTTTTCTTATATTCTTTAATTTTTTAAAATTTTTTCCATTGCCTCTTGTATAAGGAATCATGCTCTCAACTTGACTCTTCTTAAATGTGCCTGCAATTCCTTACTTTTTTTTACATTTTTCAGTCTGCAAAGCACAAACAATTTTTTATATTAACGTGTTCAAGTCATGGTCTATGACTGGTAGCCAAGACTGACCATTTGACCAATGATCTTGAAAACATGGGTAAATTGGCTGCCATTAATGGACCAATTATTAGATCAAACATGGGACAAGCGTGGGTCAAGGTTAGGAAAAAAATGTCAACTGTGTAAGTAATTATTTTATATATAGTCAATTTTGTCCCAATCTTGCCCCTCGCTTGGTCTTTAGTCTATCAAACATTGGTATCATTGGGTCCCAAGCTTGGGCTAAGCATGGTTTAATGGTAAATTTTCTTCTGGATATTGAATATAATTAGAAACATTTCAAATGAAAAAATGTCAGCTTAGAAGCATGTACCTTTTCTAATCATACGATTTTTAATTAAGTCATTTTAAATTAAAAATAGGTATTAGGTATATATTTTTGTAACTTTCAAAATTAAACCATTTACGTAAAATTTTAACCACTTTACATTTAAGCAGTTTGACTTGAACATCTACTTGCACAATTTTTATTATCGTGAATGAAATCAAATTTTTTAATTGAAACGTTTGACATGAAACATTTTAAATGGGAGACGTTTGAAGTTAAAAAATCTTAAATTTGAAGTTGTTGGAATAGAAATTGTAATATGTTAAAAATTGAGGAGTGTTTAAACTTGAAACCCGGGTGAAATTTTGAACTAGGAACTTTTAAAATACCAATTTAAAACTTTATTTAAATTTTAAACTAGAAACATTCAAAATTAAACGAATTATGATTGAACAATTCGAAATTTTAAAATCATAATAGGTATATATTTGAAATTGAAGCATTAGAAAAATCAATGGGTTTAAAACTCGTGAAAATGTGTAAAATCTGGAACACAAACATTCTGAAAAATTAGAATAATAACAAATTTTCACAATTTAAACCTAAAAGAGAAAAGAGCAATCTTAAGTAAAGACATTGAATATTAAATACAAAGCAAAATATCGCATTTAAAAAATAAAAGAAAATATATCATGGCACCACAGTCTCGCCCATTAGAGTTTATGTTTCTGAAAGGAAAGCTGTTAAATTTTTTTCTCGCTCATCTCGTCACGGCGGTCATCCAAACAGGCAGAAAAGGAAGAAAATTTTTCTTCATGTGGGTTGATTTCGAACCAATCGATTCAGGTTATTCCATTTTTCAAAAAGAAAAAGGTCATAATCCAAACGAATAACACATTTTTAAAGAATTGCTAACTTCATCAAATTTTTCAAATATATTTAAGTAAAATAGATATCTTTTAGTAAATTGAGTTAATCCATAAAACCTCGATTAAAAGTAATCTTAATTATTCATAGGAAGCCCTGCAGATTGGAACCAAACTTTGCTTAATGTCTCCCTTTTAAAATTTCTGAAAGATCGAAATAAAATCCATTTACTTATGAAAGTTTTTTGTTTACGGAAGAAGAACACCCAAAAAGTTCACAATTTAAAAATAGACTTAGAGACTACCTGCTTTTCGGCTCATTAGAGACAGATGTACAATAAATGTACACAACATGAGGAAAAAAGAGGGTACACAAAAAATTTTCATAAGTAAATATATAGATTTTATTTCGATCTTTAATAAATTTCTTCATTTAGTAATTACATTTTCTTGGATCAAAAATATATTGTATCGTCCATATTCGTACCATTATTTTCTTTATACGATGCTACTTTATTTCGTGACACTAAATATAAATATTCATCTATACATAATTAAAGATTAACAATACTAAAACTAAAATAAATAATACCAAACTTAGGAATATTAAACTATTAATGGAAAGATATTAAAAAAATAATATGTATTAATCCAATATGAATTTATGCAGTCAGTTTTCTTTGTATGCAGAATTGTATGCAATTAGTAATGAATGAAATCAGAGGATAAGAAATGTGAGAAGTGAGACTATTGGAAGAAAATAAGTATTGGAGAATCAAATGAAAGAATGTAAATGAGAATTTATTTTTATTCATGATCTTGTGATATTGATATCTTGTAGTTGTAGAAGATCCGAGTCATTTGATTCACTGGTCAGGGTAGTCCTGATGAGATCCGTTCATCTTCAAACAATTAATCAATCGGAGGACGATAGACACGCGTGAAATCGAATTTCACATCCTTGGGATCGTGCTGGGATCAATCCCAAGGAGATCACGGAAATCAGTAGAAAAAAATACATTCAAATAATAATTATACGATCGTTTGCCTCGACTTTCTTCTCCAAGAGTCAGTCGATCGTTTTGAAAACATATATTTATGATCCTAATTGACATTTCCTGACTTGCACAATTTGCGTGTACTAAATATAAAATGAAATTTATTGCTTTTATAGACGAATATGGGTAACATACTTTCTACTTGTTAATCTTAAAACAAGTATTTTTATGTTCTAAATCAAAAGTTGTAGGCTAGGAATAGTCATAGAATCTCTTCGAGTTATTGAGCTTGCTTTTGCAGCACCTTTTATAAAAATTGGGTTTTAGTACTTCAAAAGAAAAAAAAATACAACTTTAAAACAAAAATAGTAAATTTGAAAAAGTTACAACTTAATCCGTAAATTAAAAAGCGTCCAATTTGATAAAAAAAATGAATATAATTTCAAAAATTTCAGAAATTATTCAAAAAGTGTAATTTAGAAGTTGAGTCTTTGATAAAAAATTGAAAAATATCTAACACTTTGACGAATGCCTATTGTTGTAAAGAACGTGTCAACCCCCCGCGGGGGAGAATCCGTGAACTGTCACGTACCTAACCTTGCGTGGGCGACAGCCACGTTGTAAACGTTTGCCAGTGTGATAGGAGCACAATGCCCCTTCGTTTCAAGTATCAGGGACAGGGAGAAAAATTCCATTAGATTTTTGAAAATTGTTTTTACTCCTTCATCTTTTAAGCATAAGGTCATTTTTTGCACTCGAAAAAAATGGTTGTAACTATATTTTTATGTTTGATTTATTCCTTCTAATTTTCAAAAACTAAGCACTTATAAAACTAGCTGTGAATTCGACCTCGGGTGTTTCCACTTTGTTTGTATTTATAATTGTATAGTGCTCATTTTTAATGAGCATTTTGCTTCCTCATTATGACTAATTAGCAAATATATTTGCTTCCTCATAGAGGAAGTAAAAATACAAAAATAAAAATAGGTCAATCAATTCGTCTCAAATCAAGGAGTCTTTTCTGTTTTTGCATCAACTTTGAACTATGTGGATGAAAAAAGCTATACAGTAAAAAACAGATTTTTCAAATACTATAGTATACTGACCAAAATGACCATAACTTCCTTACTCTTCAGTAAAATGCATTAATATTATAGGTCAATCGATTTGTCTCGAATCAAGGAGCCTTTTCTGTTTTCGCTTCAACTTTAAATTATGTTAATGGAAATAGTTTTACTATCAAACTAATTTTTAAAATATTTTAAATGACCATAGAATCTTTAATCTTCAATAAAATGTATTACTATTATAGGTCAATCGATTCGTCTCAAAAATTGATAGTGCGAAGATTATGGGCGCCAGAACGGCAAGAAAGAGCAGAAATAATTAGTGCTTTAAATTCTATTCTATTTTTTTCCCCGAACAGGCACATGAAAAAGATACTCAAAAATAAAATTCGGCAATTTTACCGGTGGAGGGGGGGGGGGGGGCACTGAGATTCTCGCACAGAGCGCGAATCACCTTCGAGCCGGCGCTGTGTGACTGTTACAGAACAAGAGTGTCACAGACGTTCTTTAACATTCGTTCCAAGTTCGAGTTCTGTAACTGTGAGGCAACGGTATTACGACGACATTATGGAACGCTGTTAGAATTTTGTTCTATAATAATTCAAGAAATATGATTAGGAACTGTTCTGTAGCAGTTGTTATGTAACTGTTACAGAACGAAAGTATCACAGACATTCTGAAAAGAAAAACCATAAAAAATTTAATCCGCAATAGGATGAAATCTTGCATTTCCTCATTCACTTTTCATGATAAATTTACTAGTGCTGCGTAATTTTCTAGACAAAAATTTTTAAGACTTTTTTTACATAATTTACATTTTCTTCTAATAATTAAGACTTTTAGTGTAAAAAGACATATAGATATTTTTGATACGAATCCATTAGTACCATATAAATTGTTTTTATTATTTTTATGATTATATTATTAGTTTTAATTATATTTAAAGATAAATAAAAAAGGACTAAATGAACATGAAAACAATTCAAACGGTACAAATGAATTTGTATCGAAAATATCTGCACGTCTAGGTAGAAATAATTTGTCTTGAATTGAAGAAACCGTTCCTTTAACATAATTTTTCTCATTTAAGCAAAAATAACTTGAAAATGAAGAAAATAATTTTACACTAAAGAAAAATTTTCATTGGAACGAAACACCATTTTTCTTGAATCAAAGAAATCTCTTATTGTATCAGAAGAAATTTCTTTCAATCAAAGAAACCTTTCTTTGACTGAGAGCCAATGAATTTTTTTCTTTGATTCAAAGAATTTGTTGTCTGAGTTTACACTGAAAGTGTTAATTGTAAGATGAAAAAGTAAATTATGTAAAAGTATGTCTGTAAATTTTTTTCTATAAAATTACACATTCCCATTAAATTTACCGTAAAAAATTAGGCTGATATTGTCTTGAAAATCTTTTTTCCAGCACGAAAGCAACGTAGATATTTAGTGTTTGACCTTTGACCTCGATGAGGAAGTGCATGATTTCATCCGATTGCTGATTCAATTTTTTGATGGATTTTCTTTTTCAAAAAGGAACGAGAATTTCTACGTGCACATTGCATTTTTAAAACTTTGCAATTTTTGGACCACCCTAGTGTATACCTTTCATTAAATCTCATGGAATCCTAGAAAATCTTTGCAATCCTTTGAAATCCCGTAAATTCTTTTGAAAATTTTGTAAATCCTTTAAAATTTTTGAAATCATGTGAAAATTCCTTGAAATCCTTTGAATTCCCTTAAAAGTGTTTGAGATTCCCTGCAATCTTTTGAAATTTTTGAAATCGCTAGAAACCTTCAAAATCCCATAAGAATCCCTTGTAACACTTTAAAATCCATGTAAATCCCTTAAAATGTCTAAAAATCGATTGAAATTGGTTAAATTTCGCGAAATATTGTGAAATATTACGAGATCCCTTGATGATGATATTTCAAAATCCATTAAAATCTTTTGAAAGCCGTTAAAATTCTTCAAAGTCCCTAAAAATTCTTTACAATATTCGGAAATCCTTTGAAATTCCGTTAAATCTTTTGAAATCTTACAAAATTTTCTAAAATCCGTGAATATTATTTGGAACCTTTGAAATCTCTTAAAATCCTTTGAAATTATAGGAATCCCTTCAAATCTTTTGAAATCCGTTAAAATCCCTTAAAATTCTTTGACCTCTTCGAAATCCCATTAAAATTGCCTGATATACTTCAAAATTCGTCAAAAATTGAGATTCTCTCTGAAATTGTACTAGGTAACTTCTTCAAACTCGTTAAATCTTTCAAAATCATTTGAAATGTATGAAACTTCTCGTAATCTTTTGGAATCGTTTAAAATACCGAAAAACTTTCGTGATCCCTTGAAATCTCACGAAATCCGTAAAAAGCTTTGGAAATCTCGTTAAATTCCGCAAAAATGTTGTAATTTTTTAAAATACTTTGTAGCCCTTCGAAATACCTTAAAATGCCTTGAAATCCGTTGAAATCCTTTTAAATCACTGTCAATCCTTCCAATCTTTTGAAATCTCGTTTATAATGAAAAGAATTAATATCTCACGAATCCTCAAAATAGGAGGGATGGGGTCTAAAATTTCAAAATCATCCTTACGTATTTAATGGACGTCCTCTTACAAACTGTTCTGTTCTTATTGATCCAGTAAGATACCTTTATCAAATAATTGACACCATTCGCGTGCAAAATTTTTCCCATCTTACCCTGTTTGAATTTGGGTTCTGATGGGGCTCATATCAGAATTCCTAGTTTAGAAAAAACTGATGGGGGCCCTGTCAGGCTTTATTGGAGAATTCCATGCTTCGAATAGGTATGGTGAATCTATCTGTATCTAATTAGGTCTGGGCCAGAATATCTAGTCTAGAAAAAACTGGTGGGGGCTCTATCAGGCTCTAGTGAACAATTTCTTGCTTTGCATAGGCAAGGAAAATCTACCCAGATTGCAAATGCAAAAAATGTGGTTATTTTAAATAATGTTCGAATGTCGATTCGGACGTTTTGTGGAAATTCTATGCATGATTCACAGGGCATTCATCTTTCTGCATACTATTTGGAACTGCTTGCAGATCTTCTTACACTAGATCAGATTTACATATTATTAGACGATGTTTATAATATATCAATCTAATCTAGTTTAAGTGAACAAATACCCCCATAGGAGCTACGCAGGGGTGCTTCTTTTTAGTTGGGTTGTGCAAGAGCAAATCCCCCCCCCCCAAACATTACTAGAAATTATAGTAGGGTCTGCATCGACAAAAGCGTTACGTTACCGATGGGGCCCCGATTAATTTTCATCACTAGAGCCCGATTAGAAATAGGGAAAACTCATCTGAGCCCCACTAGAACCCTTTC
>JAUMHM010000005.1:41355556-41380066 GCA_032362435.1 Melikaiella ostensackeni
TTTTATGCAAGATATGTTGATGATTCGGTATTATCTTTACATACACAAAACGTAGATTCCCTACTTAATGTTTTTAATAGTATACATCCAAGATTACAGTTCATTGTTGAAATTGAAACAGAAGGTAGACTGAATTTTCTAAATATGACATTAATAAAGACTCCTGAAAATTACATCATTACTAATTGGCATAGGAAAACTATTATTTCTTTAAGAAGAATATTAAATTTGGATTCGAATCATTCTATTCAAAACAAAATGGGAGTTGTAAAGAATTTAATAGATGAGCCCTTAAGCTTTCTCACCCTACTTTCCATGAAAAAAATATTGAATTGTGCAAACATATTGTTTTTCAAAACCATTATCCTATTACTTTCATCGACAAACACATACATAGCTGACTTGTTCAGAAGAAAAGTAAAGATAATAATCAAAATAGAGGAAATGTACAAGAATACAATAGATTCAATACAGTGGTCCTACCCTATTTTGGAAAAATATCTAAAATCTTGAAATCAATGTTAGGAAAATTAGGATTACATGCGATATATAGAGTTCCTTTCAAAAGCAACCTGATTATTACATTGGGTAGAGACAAATATGAAAAACTGGAGAAACAATGTGTAATTCACAAATTTAAATGCAGGCAGTGTGAGGCTGTTTACATAGGACAAACAAAGAGTACTGGATATCAGACAAATCAGTACTTAAGTACCAACTTTTATTCAAATCCAAATAGGGACGAAAGTACTGGAAATGTTCCGTTTTATTCTTTTTCGAAATTTTCACAATTGCTCGTGATATTTATGTTCCAAAAAAGTACTATGAAATAGGACTAAAGTACCAGTCAAGTTCAAAACATGTTCCGTTTTACCAGGACTTTTTTAGGACAAAAGTACCTGAAAAGTCCCACTTTATTCTTTTTTGTTTTAAATATGACTTTTTTAAAACAAAAGTACTGGAAAAGTCCCACTTAATTTATTTTTTATTTTTACAAGTCCTAAATCATTTTTCGGACAAAAATACTTGAAAAATTCCATTTTATTTTTATCGAAATTTTTACAAGTGCTTGTGATATTTATATTCCAAAAAAGTATTGCTGAAATAGGACTAAAGTACCAAACAAGTTCAAAATTTCTCCCGTTTCACCAGGCCTTTTTAGGACAAAAGTACTGCAAAAGTCCCACTTCATTCTTTTTTGTTTTCAGCAGGACTTTTTTAGGACAAAAGTACCGGAAATGTCCCACGTTTTAAAAATTTTACGAGTCCTAAGTAATTTGGATTTATATCCTGAAAAAGCACTGCTGAAATGGGACCAAAGTACCAAAAAAGTTCAACATATGTCGGGTTTCACCAGAACATTCTTAGGAGAAAAGTGCCTGAAAAGTGCCATTTTTTTTTATTTTTACAAGTCCTGAGTAATTTACGGGACAACAGTACCAGAAAAGCTTCATTTTGTTTTATTTTATTTTTTAATTTTTACAACTGCTGATGGGATTCATATCCCAAAAAATACTGCTGTAATTGGACTAAAGTACCAAAGAAGTTTAAAACATGTCGTGTTTCAGCAGGACTTTTTTAGGAGCAAACTAGGAGAAAAGTCTCACCTATTTTTTCTCGACATAAATCTCATCAGCACTTGTCAAAATTTCGAATGAAATAAAAAAAAAACTTTTCTAGTACTGTTGTCTCAAAAATTATTTAGGACTTGCAAAAATTTTTGAAAAAATTAAGTGAAGCTTTTGCGGTATCTTGGTTCTAAAAGAGTCCTGGTGAAACTGGACAGGTTTTGAAGTTTTTTGGTACTTTATACCTATCTCAGCAATACTTTTTTCGAACATAAATATCAAGAGCACTTGTGAAAATTTCAAAAAAATAAAATACAATGGAAATTTTTTAGTATTTTTGTCCCAAAAATGATTTATTACTTGTAAAAGTTTCAAAAAAACTTAGGTGGGACTTTTACGGTATTTTCGTTTTAAAAAAGTCCTGCTTAAATCAATAAAAAATTAAGTGGGACGTTTCCGATACTTTTATTCTAAAAAAGTCTTGGTGAAACGGAACAGATTTTGAGCTTTTTTGGTACTTTCGTCCTATTTCAGCAGTACTTTTTTAGAACATAAATATCACAATCACCTGTAAAAATTTCAACAAATATAAATAAAATAAAGTGAAACATTTCTAGTACTTTTGTCTCTATTTTGACTTTAGAATATTTTAACTTTAATGTTTTTAAACTGAGCTCTTTTTACACTAGAAAATATTACAAAATAAATGTTGAAAAATTTTATTTTAACTTTTTAATATTCGAAATTAGTAATTAAGAGTTGCATATCAGCTTCAGTGTCTGTAACATTCAGTGGTTTTAATCGGCACAGAAAGAAGGTCTTCTTTGTATTACACCTTAATTTAAGCCCGTTTTTAGTCTTAAAGCTAGATTTCAGCCCATTTCAAGGTAAAAAAGAAGATCGTATATATGCCTTGTTGTTAGCTTGAAACTAGAACTCTTCCAAGACCGAGATTTTTAATTCAAAAGTTTTTTATTCTGTGTAAGGCTACAAATTAGATGACATATCCATCGATATTTTAAACTTCTTAAAATAATTTATCTAAAACTTTCGAGCATTGCATGCCCTTGTCGTAACTTTTATTTCTAAAAGTACACTCAACTCTGAATTAAAGTCACCTGAGCTTCTGTCCTTCCTAGAATGTCTGCCAGCTTGCATTCGTTGATACGGGGTCCGAAGGGCCGAGAGAGGGGCGCGCAAGCTCAGCGAAGTTACCCAGTTCCCCCTGACTGTTTACATCATAGAATCGAGACCATACCCGATACTGGACATAAATCCAGAGTTGAATGTAGTTCGATCTAATGTATGCACATATCCAAATTTATATTCTATAATTTAGATCTATTACACTGTCAAACGTCCATCCTCAAAAGTACGCCGAATTCGGTGTAGTTTTGAGTTGCAACATTTTGGAGACACGCAAACAAACGAAGGCACAATGAAAATTTTCATTGTTCAAAATGAGGTGCAACAAATTTCACACCAATGACTTTCTTTGTACAACACTTAAATTTGAAATCTCAACAAACAAATATTCTGGTTCACTGTATACCATTAGTAAATTAACCATTTTTGAATTTCCCGTGGCTCGCTTGGAGACTCACACTGGCGGGAAATTCAAACCGCTTTTTCACATTCCATTCATATTAACGACTGCGAGGTGAATCTCATTTGAATCGTCTTGACGGTTGTACAATTAGCTCCGCAAATTGGCTCTCGTTAGGAGTGATAAGGAAAAAAGTGCAGAGACTCGCTTCCTTTTATCGTTTCCGCATGGAAGCACGAGTCGCTTAACTTAACGTAAACGTGCCTCTTGTATCAGAGCCTGAGGAGGAAAGAAGATCGCAATAGAGTTGTAGAACGAGCAAGGACTGAAGAGGAACTTTGCCACTCTGCCAGTTTTTCCTGGGTGTAGTACTCGTCTTACCAAGGCGAAGTAGCGATGGGTCGTCACAACGACAGACGATGGATACCGATTCACTTACGCACTTAGGCTTATGCAAGCACGTCCATCATTCGTACTTACATAGTTTACGACTATAGGGTTGTGCAGAAGATCGCGTGTGCATAAGGAGAAAACACATGTGTATGGTTCGAAGGTGCGAAGAGAGAGGGGACACGCGCTAGCTTGGAACGCCACACGCATACAAGATAACCCTCGTTTATCTTCAATATATACTTATATATAGACATAAATGTATTCTATGTTGTATTCTACATGTATATGCAACATATATGTATATTCAGCATCCATGCATGTTCTATATCCGCACGCGTATATTACGCGGTTATGTATATGTCATGATTAAAGAATGCCTCACTATGTGCGTCTTTTGTGAGCAGGTATGCAAGAAGGTGGAGATCCTCTTGAATTGAATCGAAGGTCAAGGATAACAATGGGATTCATTTTTTACCTTTTCAAGGTTTTGGGGAATGCAAATTTCCTTCACGTGGAAGTATAACAAAAAAATAAAAAAACTGTGCGTGTGTGTGTGTAAGATACGTTGGGTTTCCAAATCGAAAAAAGGATAATATTTCAACGGAAAGAAATGACAATACATTCAACACATAAACAGAATTAATGCAGAATGATCTCAAAATACGTTGGGTACTAAATCTTAATTCTGCTTCACCAAATTAGTTCGATGTGTATGTCACACCTATCTCACCAAAAACATGTAAGATACAAAAATTTCCGCCAAGTCAAAGCTTATCAGTGTAATCATCATATTTTGTGGAATCAAAGTTTGCCAAGTTATTATAAAAGATATCTAAATTTTTTAATTTATTAAATTGAAAAAAATCACAGAATCTTTGAAAATGTGTAGAAAAGGATTTTTTTGATTTAATAAATTATAAATTTAAGATATCTTTTAAAATTACGTGGTGAACTTTGATTTCACAAACAATGTTGATTATACTCATAACTTTTTACTTGGTAGAATTTTTTGCATTATAGATGTTTTTGGTGAGATTTTAATTCCTTTCAATATAAATTTTTATTAAATAAAGTAGTCGTTTCCAAGTAATAAAAATATTCAATACTCAGCACAATATAATGCATATATAACTTAATATAAGATTTAATAAAAATCCATGAAC
The DNA here is from genome assembly GCA_032362435.1 of Melikaiella ostensackeni. Lineage (NCBI taxonomy): Eukaryota > Metazoa > Arthropoda > Insecta > Hymenoptera > Cynipidae > Melikaiella > Melikaiella ostensackeni. Next base: position 41,360,227 of record JAUMHM010000005.1, read on the forward strand.
AAGAACTTGCAGAACAAATTGCTCTTTGTAGTATTGAGTCAATTCTTAAAATTAATACTTCAATATGTAGAAAACTCGGTTTATCAATTCTTAATGTTTCCACCTTTAACGTGAGTAATGTTTCTGTTATCGCTAATGAAGAACAAGCAAAAAGTGGCAAAGAACAATTCGAGTAATGAAATTTTGCACAAAAGTCTATTTTTCAAGAAATGTTAACATCCATCTCTGGACAAAATAAAAATAATTTGTTTTCCTTAGAAGCTCCTAGTGGGTGTGGCGAGACATTTTTGTATTCATGTTTACTTAATATTGTTCGAGGAACGTGGTGCGGCATAGACTGGAAAAGCAGCATTATAGTTTGAGGGTGGAAAAACACTTCATGAAACTCCCGGGTACCGGGCTTAGCAGTAAATTATGTTAATTATTTGTTACAAGATGTTATGCAATGTGACAAGGTTTTGGTGTTAAAGTAGTACTTTTTGGAGGAGATTTTAGACAAGTTCTTTCTATCGTTCCAAATGCTTGTAAAGTTAAAACTGTTGAGTCATGTATCCAAATGTCAAAAATTTGGAAAAGTATCAGGAAGTTTACGTTTAAATAAAAACATGCTAACGATTCCATCAGAATTGAGGTTTGTAAATTGGCTTTGGAAGTTGGGTGACAATGAAATTCATAGTGAATGAGGCAATGATATCATAGAAAAAACAAAGTGTAAAAAGTGATTCAGGTAAAAATTCTGGGGGTGGTTTCGGCATTCAAAAAAATGAAGATCAGCAAGGTTGAAATGAAAGATCGTTAATTTTTCACTCTACCCTTTACCGACTTTATTTTTTTTTTGCATGCCGAGATTACTCCCAGCATTTTTACCGGAATCAATTTTTACCTTTTATTTTAATCTGCGACTGTAAGAATACCTGATTAATTTATTGTCAATGATTCATTGATAACACACGTTTTAGGTGAATCTATTAAAATTCATGATATATCAACATATTCAACTGAAGCAATAGTTTGTCCCTTTGATGATGGCTGTGAAACTATTAATTTTGAAGTATTGAGTCTTGATACCGAAGAAATTAGAGAGTGCTATAGTATTGATAGTTATGTATCAGAGAATTTAAATTCAGAAAATATACCAATTGAATATTTAAACACAATAACACCTTCTGGTATGTCTCCACACGCGTTGCATTTAAAGAAAGGTGATGTTGTGATGTTAATTAAAAATATGAACATTGGTGTCGGATTAGTAAATGGTGTTAGATTGGTTGTGAGGGATATGTATGAACATGCATTGAAGTTAGAAACTGTTACTGGGCAGGATACATGTCAGTTTGTCTTTCCACCAAGAATTGAATTAATTTATACTGACTCCAATCAACCATTTACTATGAAAAAAAACAATTTGTTGATAGCAAATGAATTTGAATATTCAAAAATGCATACATTATTTGTTTCAAGAATCAATCAAAAAATTTCCTGAACTGGTACAAATAATTTCATCCAGCAGACTCATTCTGAAATTTCGGTACCAATCTGTTGTATGGTGTAGGGCCTAAACTGTAGGCTGTAGATGGGGTTAATTACTAAAAGTCATATATTTTTAAGGTTTTTCGAATTTGGTAAATACGCAGTTTACAAAATCGAGAAAATATATTCGCGATTTTCTATTCGATTTTCTTCAAAAGGAGTAAAAAAAGAAAAAAACGAATTTTTTCTCTATTTAATGCTACATATCCGATAAGACAGCAGTATGATGTTGGTGTTCAGCCAGTTGCAACATGTGTGTCATTCAAAACATGATTTGCTTTCTTATCAATCGATCGAGCAAGCAACCAATCGATCGATCGCTGCTGCTTATTTACTCGTACAGTGTATGAGAAGTACGCATGGACACAGGAATTAAAAAAATTCCTCACTGTTTCTTCTCATCCATGACGACTAAAGATTTCTTCTTATTCCATTTTTTACTACCTTGACACCTGCCACTGTATCAATCCTTTGTGGATTTCCTTTTTTCTCTCTGATATCATTAAAGTCTTTTCTCTTTTTTTTTTAACTTTTTATCAGATTTTTCCTTGCTTTATAAAGTATACAGGAATGTAGTGGTTCTTGTTTTTCATGTCATATCAATGTGGTTATGGAATCATTTATTATGCCTTTTTTATGTGTATAGATGAAGAAATTTGTAAGCCAGTTTATTTATAATTTTAACGTTTGCCAATGGAAAGTAAAATAGTGTAATATGAATATTGTATATTTCACGTGTTCGTTTGGACACATGGAATTGTTGGAGGCTTCTTATTCGATCACCTAAGTTGAACAGCGCTTGGTTCAGTTAAACTCGGATGCACTAAGATGTGTGTTTGATTCAAACTATTTGAATCAAACAAATTTTTTTCTTTGATATGGGGTAAAACAAATGCTTGTTTGATTCAATGAAATTCTTTATTTGACCTTATTTATTTGATTTGAATAAATAAAGATGTTAATCCACATTTGGATTAACTTAATCAGTATCTTGTGTTCCACCATCTTTTAACGTATGATTAAAGAGACTTAATTACCTTTTAATTTAACCGGTCGATTTTCGCGAAACGTGGATCATTTTCATAGTAATTTTTATCATCTGAGATATTTTTTTATCAATATGTTATTGACAGGAACTATGAATTGTCCATAAAGTGAATAAACCGCAAATTGTAGCTTCGTACTTTTGAATCAAGCAATGTTTAACTTAATTCTATTGAAATTTCTTTGGCTGAAAAAAAATCATTTTTTTCATTCGAAGTCATTTGCCTGAAACAAATATTTTTTTGCACGTATTCAGGACTTTTATTTACTTCAGCCAAGTAAAATTCACTTGGTACAAGTAATCGTTTTTTTCAGTATGTAGACAACTTTCCAAACATCTTCTTCATTCCTAGCCTGCTTCGCCTCTTCTTCAAACCTTTTATTTTCCTCCTCCTTCTTTTATCACACAACTCAGTATCAGTAAAATTTAGTCACTTTTTGGGTTAGAAATTAGTCACTTTTGGTCACTTTTTCGGTTTAAGTAGGTCATTTTTTCTCTTTTCCAAGTAAATTAGGCTGTGGCAGTCCTGTGTATGTTTTACAGAAAGTGCAATTGGACGTCATTTCTAAATTTCCAAAGTAGTAAAATTCCTCTCAGTATTTCACAGCCCAAATTTTGTAATTTTTCGAAAATGTATCAAACACTACAAAATACCTTAATTTGGCATTATATTATAATTTGCTAACGAAAAAGACGTATTAAAACCAACGTTCATTTGTTTCTTCTTACTATCCTTGTCTACCACGCGGGTTTCTCATTCTTGCTTCTCTCTTGCACCGCAGAATTTGCTGAAACAAATGAACGCTGGTTTAAGCCTGCTTTTGTTATTTAAATCCTGCATGAAAAAAATTCTTTGACAATCTTTCGCAAAAAGCTTCCATAAAAATGAAAAATCAGAAATCTTCGAAATTAAGTCTTAGTCTTGAAACGGCTATTCGCTGAAGTTCCATTTCCATACCCTCAAATAACTAAAAATGTTTTTTCCTCTCCATCAATCTTGATCCATCTACTCAATAATCTGTACATAATCTCCATATATTTAAGTACCTATATACATAGAATATATACGTGTAGAATATACATTAGGTGGACCTCTATATAACTCGGGGTCCACCGTTTACCGGTGTTGTGGGGGAGGTAGGGACCCCAGGCAGGGCCCAGCGGCACGATTAACACGTGTCACATGTCACATATACCTATCTTACTGCCACTCACCATGTAGGACAATATAAAGGATAGAGGTGGTACCATGTACATTTCCATGCATTCCTAAGCCGTAAAACGGGCTAGCCATTTAAGAATTTCTCGCCGCACTGGAACCGCGACCGGCCGCGGCCGCGCGCATTTCAATTGACCGACACGCGCCGATTCGCAATACGAAAATATTCCCCCTTATCGTCCAGTTCGAGACTCCAACGGCCAGACGTCTGTCATTAGAATTCTACCAGAGTGATATCTATGGAATTTTCAAGTCAGACGTGTAACCAAACTCGATAAAGAAATGTGCCAATCGCTTAAGATTGTCGATGGAACTAATTTGATAAATAGGTTATTCACCTCAATATCAAACGGTTAAGATATTCATTTATAATTTGAAAACAGTCTTATGGAAATTTCTAGGAGCCTTAGTATATTTTGAGTAATTTTTGCTCTATAATGAGAGAGGTTTCTATTATTTGTTGTAAGATATTTAAAATGTAGGTAGAGAAAAGTATTGGTATAAAGTATTGGCATAAAGTATTAACATAAAGTCTTAGCATGAAGTATTGACTTAAGGGCGTTGAAACCAATGCCTAACCTCAAAATTAAATTGCCTCATTTTTCTCCATGACTATTAGAAATACACCCTTGTTAGATACTTACGGCCCACTCCTATTTTAAATCAAGTCTATATTCGGAGTGAAAAATTGGCTAATTTCAATACTTTTTGTGTGAAGCGATTTTTTTATTCTAACCCAGGCATTCGAAAAAATCATTTTACGTCAAAAGTATTGAAAATAGTCAATTTTTCACTCCGAATACAGACTTGATTTAAAACAGGAGTAGGCCTCAATTATTTATTAAAGATGTAATCCTAGTATTCATAATGAGACAATTAATTTTTGAGCCTAGGGCTCGGTTCCAACGCCCTTAAGGCGCGTATTTAGTGTCTAACTATTCACGCTCCACCATCTTTAAATCAGGAAATGTTCAAGCAAGAACCAATACTTTATGCAAATACTTTATGCCAATACTGTAAGCCAGTACTTTATGCCATTATTTTATGCCGATACTTTATGCTAATACTTTATGCTAATACTTTATGCAATTATTTTATGCCAGTACTTTATGCCAATACTTTATGCCAATAATTTATGCTAATACTTTATACCAATACTTTATGCCAATACTTTATACCAAATTTTCTGCCAATGCTCGCGAAAACAGTTACTACAGTACTTCTTTCAATACTTTTCTTAATACTTACTACCAATACTTATTTTTCATAAGGGACTGCAAAAGCATCAAGAGGTGAAATGTTTAGTAATTTTGACAATTACTAAAAACTTATATTTATGTTTTACTATAGATATATATTTTTATTGAAATTCAACATTGGAGCGTTGTAATATGGAAGATTTTCAATATCAAAGAATTTTAAATTTACAACTTGTGTCTGCTTGGATGCATGGAATTGTTTAAGGCTTTTGGTTCCATCATCGAAGTTAAGCAACGCTTGACTCGGTTATACTCGGATGGGGACCCTTTTATTAGATTTATTACGTATTTATCATTTTTTCCCTCTTCTCGCCCGAGCTCACAATAATACTAATAATACTAATAATAATAATAATAATCATTAGTAGAAATAGAAAATATAAAAATTGTTATTGCTATTTTAAACCTTTTTCAAAAACCTTTTTTTTTTAATCTTGAAAAATATTGGTAGTAGCGAGAAATGTCCTGAAGAAAAGTTGTAATAATTCTAGAATTACATCTTTTTTGTTTTATACATTTCCCACTAAACCAAACAGATTTCTCAAACGATTAAAGAAGCGAAATTTACGAATTTCTTTTTTTTCCTGGGCTATCTACGCAAAAGGCTTTAAAAATTTCTGAAAACATTATTTATGTTAATGAAAGTGTCGCTAAATTTATTTCAGTATATAAAAAATACGTTACATAACTAGCTTTCGTCTTTGTGGTAATGTTATAATAGCAAAAAACCTCCGAAATTTCGAAATCCACCAATAACGACATACAAATTTTCTAAATATCCAAGTTTACACAACTAAGCAATTAAACAAGGCCGTGGCTACACGACCCGAAATTTCGGTACGAACAGCCGGATTTTTTCGGTATACGCAGACACTGACATTAAACAATCTACAAGCTATTTAACTACTGCTGAATAAAATGTGGGACCGATAGAACTAGGTACTATTTGCCCAAAAGATTTTCTTTTTCCAGCTTCCCCAATGTAATTTGGAACATCTCTCATTTGTAGCATTTTTATGAATGAAAATATGTTTATAAATATTTTTGTTATTTTTGTCAAGTAATCCATGGCGACTCGAGTGAGTTTTAAGTTTAGAGAATAGTTTTGATCGTTTTTCGCGTTTTTAGTAAATATACTACAATCCCACAAATGAAAATGTTTTCTAAAACGTATTTTTAAAATAAATTATATTCTTTTGAACTCCTTTTTTCAATTTTTTAAAGCATGAATCATAGATAATCCATTATGAAAAGATATAAATTTGTAAAATCTGTTTTTTTCCATTTTCTTCCAAAACATTTTGAGTTTTGAAAAAAATTTATCAACCAAAAAAGATGTATTTTTTGAATATCTATAACTTTTCCGTATGATACTTTACTCTAAAACTCAATCTGTTATCAGATTTAAAAAAAAGGTTTTTTTTGAAAAAGGTTAAAACAGCAATACAAATTTTTCTATTTATTTAACTACAAAATCCATTCACGGTTTTCCCTTCGGACTCAAAAGGAAGCTCTAGGTCCTCTAGGAGTAGTGAAAAGTGAAAATTATAAGGTACTATTTTCGGAAATTTATCGCTTCGATTCATTCAGTCAATCAATGTGCCTTGTATGTTTTCGAGTAATTTTTTATGTTACAGTAATCTTATATAACAAATATCAAAAGAGTTTGTTTTATATAAACAAAGAAAACCATTTTTTTTTAAATTTATAAATCGTTTTTCCTTACTTATTCCTTATTCCTTACTGATTTCAATCAGTGACCCATTTCTAGCCATTCAAATCAGTGAGATTGCGTTCTGATTTAGTGAAAATTCTTACTGATTTGATTCAGTGACCCATTTCTCACTGATTCAGATTTAGAGAGTCATCCGATGTGTCTCAAAAAAGCCTTTAAATCTAAGATGAAAGTTTCATACTACTATAAAAATGAAAAAGAAAATATATACATAAATATATATTTTTTCATTCAAGCTTCTTCTGAGCTTCATGCTCAGAACCGTTTTTTGAGAAATATCTAAACGCAGAATAAGTTATAACCAAATCCAGCTCAAAATCTTATTTAGCTACAATTCGCCCAAATGTCGTTCATATGATAATAGCTTTATAATGACAGCTCTATTACTTTTTGAGTTACGGAAGATTTAAAAAATGTTAGACATTGACTAGTATTACGGAATTTTTCGTAAGGCAAACCCGATCAAGTATAGCGTTAGGGCTAGAGTTACGGAAAATTTCGTAACTTTAGCCCTGAAGGAGCTGGAAAGGGGTCGGTTTTACAGAAAATTTCGTAACGGTAGACAGTTCGAAAAAGTTACATATACACGGACGTTCAGAAAATTGTAGTTCCGAATTCCTAGACTCGAATTAATTCTAAAAATTTCAAAACAGTATACACACACACATATATATATATATATATGATATGAAAATTTACGCTATCGGAAATATCCCTCTATGAGGAGGAAAAATGTAAAAATAATAGAGTGTGAAACTGATTCTCACGTTTTATTTTCAGACTCAGAGGATCAAAAAAAAAATTGGAATTCTAATTCAAAGTGTTTTTAGAAATCAAGAGGCCCATTCACGCCGGGCAATTTTTTATAATTTTTGCCTTGCCCGTTGTACTGTATTCAAAACTTTCTATTCCCTATTTGTTATCCAGGGCTGCATCTAGTCGTCCCGAAAAATTGGAAGAGCTGGAAAAGGGGATCGACTAGCCGTCCCGAAATTTCAGGACGACAAGACATTTCGTTTCTCCAGCAAGGATTTGAAAAATTTTCTTTCAACACTAAAATTTCAGGAGATCATTATTTTATACTAGTAGTTATAGTTATCAATAAATGATATAGTTTTTGTAACATTCAATATTCGAACATTCTAATATGAAAACTTTCTAACATTCAAGAATTGAAAATTTACAATATGTGTGCGCTTGCACACATGGAATTGTTTCAGAGTCTTCGTTCGATCCTCGAAGTTCAGCGGATGGCTCGGCTGTATGATCGGATAGGGTCCAACATATCAGATGAGGTGTATTTTTCAGTTTCTAAGCTGTCTTCACTCTCGAGCTAAAACTATTGCTCATAACCAATTAAATATAAAATATTTCGTTCATTTGTTATTTAAGTTGAAAATGCCAAAAACCCATAGTTTTTATATTTGTGTCACTTAATTTGTTCTGTTTATTCATATTGCAAAAAGAAAAAATAGAAATAGTACATTTTCTCTCGATGAATGGAAATTTCCTGCATTTTCGGTATTTGAATGCATTATTTATACTGATTTCGTTGTTGAATTATGTAAAATTAATAACCAATGACGACAAGAGTAAAGCAAAAACAATTGTCATTGTTATGCATAATTGTTTTAAACAAATTAAATCATTTCGCATTTTTTGTACACAGAAAATTTTTCTTTTTTCCCGGGATTATTTCTTTTTATCTCAAGAATAATATCATAACACAAAAGATTCCCATTCAACAACATATAGTAATAATTATCAATCCTTGATGAAAAATCCAATCTTTTTTTAAATAACGATTTCGTAAGATCATTTTTTCACTGTTGAACTTTCTAATTGTCTCGTAACATGATTGTGGTGCTTTATTAGTTTATTTTTTGTTAACTTGAGTGTAAAAGATCAATTTAAATGATTTAAAAATTCGGTTGCACTTACATGGTTATAAACAAAGACGAATTTTCATGAGCATTTACTCGATAAGTATTAACTTTTTCCAACTTTTTTTTTATAGATCTATAGAGCTTCATAAACTCTCGAAAGTACTTTGTCATTGTCTTTTTCTTTGAAAAATTCGAATTTTGAGAACATTTTTTTGTTCTTCTGAAATGTTTTTTTCTTGGCACTGACATCTTCATGTCGTGACACCCTTCATTTTACATTCCACTTCCTTTTACGGGTATATAGTTTAAAAGTTTTTTAAATTAAAAAAGAATGCTCTACGGACAAAGAAATTCTCTCGATTTTTTTGTATCGGTCAAGTTTTTTTGACCGACCGTATTATGAGAAGTATTTCGGGTGTACTCACTATGGTTACATTTATTTTTGCTTATTGTATGAGCACTTTGCTTCCTCAAAGAAGAAGGTTTTTCATTAAAAATTTTAAAAACTAACAGATTCAACATTTTTCGAGCAGATGTTTCTGGTTTACCTAAACTCCTATTGATCGTCAAAAAGGTCAATCGTCGCATCTCAAAAACGGGAGCAAATTTAAGAGAAATTTATAAATCGTTGTTGGTAGGTCGAGAATTATTTAGAATTTTCTTGAATATTCTTTATTTCTAAAATTATCTGAAAATTTTGGATTGGTTCTATTTTTATACAGTATTCTGAAATTTTCCAAAGTATAGCTTAGAATTTTATTGAAGAGTCTGACATCCGAGAATTTTTTGAGCTTATTCTGGATTGTTCTATAATACCCATGCTAAAATTTTGTAGAATTTTACAGCAGATTCTGGAATAATCTAGAAAATCGAAATGTCTAGGCTCACCGACTTGGGTGAATCTAACAGTTCTCTTTCCATTTTCACCATGCTACGCGCACTGAATTTCAGTGAATCTAAACAGTAAACATCCCGGGTAAAAATCATAAATATGCGGTTGATTAATCATCGACCTTCCGAAGTATGAAACATGTATCGCAAATGAGACAATCCATCCTTCAAGTATATTGAAATAGTAAACATCTAAAATATAGCTAAAGTACAGTTGAAGTTTTGCTCACGTATAGCTAAAGTATATCTGAAGTATATGCTATACTTCAAATATGCTTAAGTATGGCTGAAGTATCGCGTACTTTATGGAAAATAATAACTTTACAGGAAATCATCAAAATAAGAGGATGTATATAAGAAGCTCATATTCTTATTATTATTATTTCATGCGGGTAAGAGATCCAGTAACCTTTGATTCCTACTGTCTTAATGAGTTTCTTAACGTTTTACTTAATTCAGAAGTTGCAAAAAAATATTTTTTATTTTGTAAAAGTCATGATTCTGGGTCTCTAGTTTCATGTATTTCAGGTTTCCAATGTCATAATCAAGAATACATCGTTTATTTCATATTCTCTTCCTTCTATAACTATAATTGAGCTCTACCTACTGTAGCTATACTTTTCCTATATATTAGGCATACTCTATTTATACTTCTGACATACCTGACATGTACTTTGCAGATATAATACAGCTATACCTCAGCTATACTTCAGCTATACTTAAGCTATACTTTTACTATACTTCAATCATAAGTTGTTATACTTTACCTATATTTAAGTTATACATTCACTATACTTAGTTCAAATATATCTGAAGTATGGGATCGTCTCATTTGTCATACTTTAACTATACTATCTGAGAAACGACTCCTATACGATTTCCCAGATGCTTTCCGAGATCAATCCTATATCAATTTTTTTTACCCGGGATTGCCTCTGAAAATATCTCTAATATCCTTGAATATTCTGGAACAGTCTGCATTTTTTATATTAGTTTTCATCATTTTATCATTATTTTTGTTAATAACGAAATCATTTTTTCTCCCTTTCCTTTATCAAATCTCGATCCTTAAAAGTGTCGCTGACCTCGTATCTGTGAAACATTTCTAATATCTTGCAGATCGAAGTAAAATCTACTTTCTCATGAAAATTTTTTGTTTAGTAAGAAGAAAACACCCAAAAAGTTCACAAATGAAAAATAGACTTTGAAACTACCCTCTTTCACGGCTCATTATAGACAAATGTACAATAAATGTACAACAAAAAAGAGGGAAAAAAAGAATTAGTCAACCATACCAACCTCTCACTCTTTCTTTTCTCCATCTTTTTCATACTACTGAGGACCAACATGTTTCGAAGTCAATTTAGACTCCCTCATCAGGGATAATTTATAGGAAATCTACAGTTATGAATAATGAAACATATATTAATTAAATTCAAATATTATCTGAAAATAAAAATAAAGAATTTGATATTAAATGTTCGGTCAATTTTTCTATTTTCTTATTAAAATCCAAAATGTTTGAGATCGAAGTGAAATCTATTTCTTATGAAAATTTTATTATACTAAAATAGAAAATACCAGAAAGTTCTGTGTATCTGCGCATGGCAAACTTTTTTTAACCAAATTCAAGATAGATTTCTTAAATTTATTGGTAGTCTGCTCAAAATTTTGTTTCTTTTATTGTTGAAGTCAAAAAATTCATTTTTGTTAATATCAATTATCTTTCTTGGAAAAACCCATGTATCAAGCATTTAATCCATAAAACTTTCTGTAATGCATTCAATCTCAGTTTTTACTAATTGAATAAATTCTTGAATATTTTTCACTGGTCTTCCAATCATATCCATTATATTCCCTCAATTTTTATCAATTCCACTGAAAACCGTAATACTAAAAACAGAAAAATAAAAATAGATATAAAATTTTTTTATATCTTCCTGCGTAGAAAATCCAAAAATTGTAATTCAATGTTTTGTAAACAATTCACCACAACACTAATTGAACCAACATTTCATAGACAGTGAAAGCATCCCTTCACCAATAAGATTTGATTTTTTAAACTTAAAATTTTTTTCATTTTTTTAATATAAAAACAGAAATCCACTTCTTTAATACAAATTTTAATTTATTAGAAACAGATTCTTTACAGTGAAAATTCTCATCGATTTCAACCGTGGAAAAACTTCAGAAATACGAAGTGTAACGTACCAAATCTCGCCTTATACTGACATTGACTGTCCAAGAAACCTCAGAGAAAATTTCATATTTAGGAAAAACATTTCGAAACACTTGTATGATAGATGAACCAGCTTCTTTTTTAACGACTGCATCGTGTAGCGGTCTAGCCATAACCTTCGTAGAACCACATGTTCGAAGAATGTCAACAGACTTCAGGAAATTATTCAGAAAGTTTTAGACCCATATATCAAGATTCAGAAATTAGTCCAAAGACACAAAAATAAGGGAGAAAAATATTTTCACCTTCAAATATGAAATTCATAAATATATCAAACAACTAAAAACGAAGAACCTAGTCTAAAAATTATTAATGCAGAACTCAATGGTCATAATGAAAGAATGCATATATTCTGTACATGGCATCTTCTTCTAGCACATTTTCTTTTTAGATAACGAGGGTATCATTTCTTTTACCTAAATGTATTTAAAACCTTTTGGCGACCTTATTTTTTTGTTAAGTACCAGGTTAAAATTTCAATTATTTGTAACATTGAAGGAACCTGAAAAAATTATTACAAGATTCATGTAAACAGAACATGGGAAATAAAAGAAATAGATCATAGTCCCAAGATTAAATTTTGTGGGTTGATTAAGAACCAATCTCTTGAGATTATTCCATTTTTCAAAAAAAGAAAAGGTAATAATCCAAAACAATAACACATTTCTAGAAATTGCTAACTTTCTCAAATTTGTAAACTATATTTAACCCTGGTCCCCTACCCACCGGGTTGTAGACAATGCAGAGCGTAGATTTCTGCGCCTGCGCACTCTGAAACTTGTTGCAGAGTGGGGGGAGGGCCAGTAACCCTATAAGCCAGTCCTCCTGTAACTGTCCATGATCGAAGGTAAGCTCTCCAACGCCTATCCTAACCTATATTTCAATTTTTCCAAATGTGGATTGCCCACAACCCAGTGGGTAGGGAATACGTTACAAAATTTTCCAATTTTTTGTGTCACCATAGTGGACGGTTTTATAGATTTTTTAAATTGTCCTGGTAGTAAACATGGCTGACCATCGTTTCTTCATCACTGATGAAGAAATTCGAGCTGAGCTGGACCGTCAGATCGAGCTGGATCGTCAGATTGAGCTGGACGAAGAACATGATGATCCGGACCCAAGTGAAGCCAGTGAACAGGAAGATGAAATTTTGCCAAATGATAACAATGTGGCTGATGATGCTGACCATTTTGAAGACTCTGGTGATATGTCTGTTGATTTATCTGCTATGGAAGACAGTGACAAGGTAAATTTCGTTTCTGGAAAGGATCTCGAAACAATCTGGGCAGATTAACCTGTGGCAAGTATATACTCGAGAACTTCTAAAAAGAACATCATAACGCATCTGCCATGATCAAAGAGGGTAGCCAAAGGTCTCGTTGATGAAAAATAAGTATTTTCTCTCTTTTTCACTGCCGCCATGATAGATCTGATCGAAAAATATACCAACGAAGAATTTGAGAGGAATTGAGCTAAATTTACCACGAAGCAGTTTTTCATTGGTCTAACTAATCAAAACGAGATCAGAGCCCTATGGGCTTGTTGCTCATGTCGGGAGTTCTAAAAAGTGGTGGATTGTCAACAGAGAAGTTGTTCTCATACACTCTTGGCCCTCCCATATTCCGCTGCACAATGACAAAGTGCAGGTTTGAATTTCTCTTATATTGACTCCGCTTCGATTCGAAAACCACTCGAAAGTCTAGATGAAATGTGGATGTTTGCTCCATTTAGAGAGATGTGGACTATATTCAATGAGGCTTGTAAGACTCGCTACACTATCTCAGGGTATGTTACCGTTGATGAGACACTTCTGGACTTCAGGGGCAGGTGTCCATTCCGCATGTACATACCCCAGAAACCTGAAAGGTACGGACTAAAAATCGTCTCTATGTACGATGCTAGAACTTATTACTTTTGCGGAGGAATTCCTTACATCGGCAAAGAGAATAGAACCAGAGCTAATATACTGTTGCCTTCTCAGTATGTATTGCATCTCACTGCACCGTTGCAAAGGACTAATAGAAATATTAAGACCGACAATTGGTTCACTTCTTGGGAGTTGGCCGAAGAGTTGACGAAAAAAAACTCACAATTTTGAGTACCTTCAGAAAGAACAAGAGAGAACTCCCTCCTTTCATAGTGGATCCAAAAGGTCAACTCGTTGGATCGCCGAGATTTATATATGATGATACGAAAACCATTGTCTCCCACATTCTAAAGAAAAATAAATGTGTCGTTCTCATGTCCACAATGCATTCCGCTGGTGAAATCAACGAGACCACAAAAAAGCCAGAAATAATTGAATTCTATAACATGACAAAAGGAGGTGTGGACGTTTTTGGCCAGCTATGCCATGCAAAATCAGTCGCCAGAAAGACTAATCGCTGGCCTATGACGTATTTCTATGGAATATTGGATGTAGCAGCTTTGAATGATACGTGATTCACAAACTAAATTTGACTTAGGTTCCGAACCCCCCAAAATACAAATCGCAATTTTTGAAAACATTGGCTACCGCACTTGCCACTCATCTGTCACAACGATTAGACAAGCTTATTCCTGGAGATCTAAGATTGTCAATAAGCCACTAATTCTAGTTGACAATCCTAGTCTGGGGTATGATATAGACCCGTAAAGCTCAAATAAGTCAAAGAAATTCATTTGCACATTTTTTTCTGCCTTGTTCTCACTCCGGTTCATATTTGTTCGATTTCGGAATTCTTATTTTATTGGAAGTCACTTAATTTCATTCTCTCAGTTACTTTCAAAAATGTATAATTTGAGCCTACGAAGTCATATAACAGTTTGTGATAAAGTAGGTGGTAAGAGGATTAGGAAATCTGATGGTATTTTGAGATAACCGTAGTTTAGATGACAATGGTTCATGAATTTTTTTCTTTTATTTGATACTCCTACCCACAGATTTCTTTTATAACTATTTCCAAAATTAAAATTTATGATTTTGTTCTTGAAAGATTCAGTATTATTCATTTCAAGCCCAAAATGAACGTTTTTTGAACGGCAACGCCATTTTCAGGACACTGGCTTGTACACAACCCAGAAGTAGTGAATGTGTCATGGAGGTTAAGAGTAGGGGACCAGGGTTAAGTAAAATAGATATTAGATATCTTCTCGTAAATTGAGTTAATCATTAGTACCTCAATTAAAAGAAATGTTAATAGTATTCATAGGCAACCCTGCAGATTGGAACAAATCTTTGCTTAACGTCTATGTTTTAAAATTTCTTAAAGATCGAAATGAAGAATTTCTTCACCTCTACATAAGCATTCTAGGTTCTGTTAACAACAAAGTCTGAATGGTACAAGAAGAAATGTAAACCTGTGTATCTGAAATCTAAATTTTTATAGTGTAATAAAGTATTTTTTAATCTTATCTAAAAGGGTGTTAAGAAATCCGTAGTTTGTGCTATCGATCGAGGAAACAGGACGGGCGAAATGGAGCGCGCACCACGCATATATCGCGATACGCATCGACATTTCGATAAACTGGAAATCCACACGTAATTCTCATAATTCCCGGCACTGTACCGGTATAGATTTCGATAAAACTGGAATCGACTCTAAGCCTTTATAGTGTTACATACGCAATCCTCTTTAACCGTTCTGTCGCAGCTCTATATCCGCCTGCATATATACACTTATACACCTATATTTGCACGCAGAAGAAAGAACATTATAGAACATGTGTAGACTCAATAATACTACTGGTGAGTATTGGGTTCTTGACCGTCCGTTCGCCAACCTGGACCTGAGTTGCCCCGGGCTAGCGAAACCAGAGCTCTAAGACTAACTCTGCCACACTACTATTATTATTATAAGACACTCTGGAAACATGCAGACAATACACAACTTTCTTCATTGGGATTTAAAATACAGCAATACGCCAAGTGATGGCCAAATGCAGTACTCAAATAACGGGGTCGTACTTCATCCATTTGTATTATATAATAAAAATAATTATTTTATAAACATTTCATTCACTTCATGGCAATAAAACAATAAGAAATTTAATTTGCACCAAAACACAAGTTTGGATTCGTGTATTTGGGCCTTATAAAGTGGCAAAAAGCTTTTCTTTCTTGTTTTCATTAGACACATTATCTTTGAAAAAAAATTACTTTAATGGGTGTTACTTCAATACAATATTACATGTGGGGTACAATTTAAAATAAGTTATAACCAATTTATATCCAAGTGATGAATTATTATCGTTATCATAGAACACTTCACCTAAAATTACGTTACTCTACAGAAAAAAAATCTCAGGAATATCTCAGACGAAAATGTCAGGCCAGTTCGGGTCGATTTCATTCAAATTTAAGGTATTATGTAAGTAGTTTCTTTTCTAGAAAAAGTCTCAGTGATTTGGGTCCTTTTTGCCGACTTAATTTATGGCAGTCGAACCTTGGGGATACCGATGTACGACAGGCAGTTAGGTTTTCGCTATCACAAAACCTTCATAAAAGTAATCCCTTTTAACACTTTGAAAATTATTATTTAATTATTTACATGCAAGAATTTATACATGACAATCTATATACTTATATTTATATACAGTAGTATTCCTCTGATGGTCAATTTAAAAATGCTATCTGTTTTTACGCATCACGTAAAGTTCACGAGATACGTACAACATATGATACATTTTGAATTTTTCAAATTAAATTTTAGATATTTTTAATTCTAAATATCTGTGGATTCTGATTTTTTTGACTTTTGAATCTTTAATTTGAAAATTGAAAAAAAATTACATTTGAAGCTCTTACATCTGGCCCCTACGTACTACAAGAACCCTTTCTACTTGGTTCGTTAACTAGATGCTCATTCAAGGCAGCCTCTGTACCTGTAGTTCCTTGCTGTTCAGTAAAATTTAGATTTTATTTACGTAGCCAAGTTTGTGCGGCTTCAGAAAATTAATGAGGCCTTTTACTGGATATTGAAAAAATGCTACCTGGGTACTTTTAGAGAAAAATCTCAGAAGTTTGAGTGAGGCTGAGAATATTTAATTTAGCGAATTTCCAGTGATTGTGTATCGGTAGGGTAGGTCCTGTATACCATTCATGTGTATTGTTTTAAGTGAAATCGAATTTATTTTCCAGTTAATTAAGGTATATTTATTTGAATATTGTACTAAAATACACTTACAAATAGGAAACTGTCCATTTGTCAAGGATAATGTGTCCAATGTATGTATAGTAAAAACTAGAAGGAAACCACTTTTTTTACTTTATGAGACCAAAATACAGAGTCGTTCCTCAACATTTCTCTTCACAATTAGCCATGGAAGGAAAATCAAAAGTTACTTTTTGAATTTCATCCCTGTATAAGCCTGTTTTATAGCTCGCCTAAAACCCCCCATAAGTGAAAAATTGGATTTTGCGTGTTTTTGGCTCAAATTCTTACTTTTTTGGGATTTATTTTCTTTTCAAATTGCTCATAATACATAAAATATAACTCCCTACTGATAATCAGATGTTTAAAAATTTTTTTTAAACTATTTATTATTGTTGATAGATATTTTCTCTTAGAAAAGAGGTAAAAAATTGCGGTTTTTTTCTGAATTTTTCAAGTTGTTTTCAACTTTTCAGTTAGTGCGAGGAAATGATTAATCAAATTTAACGAAAATAATTGTTTGAACAATTTAATATTGTTTATAACTATCTTCTCTGAGAGCTATTCTTTTGCCTTTTTTTCTGAAATGTCTAGCTTTTCTTTGGCTTCTTAGTTATGAACAAATAATGAATCAAAATCACAGAAAATCATGTTTTAAATAGTAATCCATTTTTTTCAATAAAGTATTTTTAATTTTTTGCTGATGTTATAAAAAAAATCATTTAATAAAAAAGTATATCTTAAAGTAGAGATGAAAACAAAAGATGGAATAATTAGGAGTAAGTCAAAGTTTACTGCAGAGCCTAAAATAAAAAATTGGAACTGCATACTTTTTATTATTCCCTTCCCCTTCCCCATTCCCTAAAGATAACAAGTTGTCATCGATGATAATAAACATATATAAACTAATTGAAAAGGTCACAACCAAATTAATAATTTCTATAAAGTCTAGCGTGAAATAAGAGGTAAATGAATAATTTTTAAGTTTTTTATTCAGAAAAAAATATATACAAAAAAAGAGATTGTTTAATAAAATTATTTCCTTTGACGTTTATTTATTATTTGTTCATAATTAAGAATCAAAAAAAAGTTAAGAATTTTAGAAAAAACCGCATCTATCTAGCATCACTCTAGGACAAGATAGTTATAAACAATGATAAATTGTTTGAACAATCAATTTGTTAAATTTTATTAATTATTATATCACTCTAATTGAAAAGTTGAAAAAATGTTGGAAATTTCAGAAAAACCGCAACTTTCAAGCATTATTCTGAGAGAATATTTTTACAAATAATAAATTGTTTAAACAATCACTTTTGTTACTTTAATTAATTATTTCTTCGTTCTAACTGAAATCTTGAAAACAGGTTGAAAAAATTCAGGAAAAAACCCAACTTTCGATCATTATTCTATGAGATTATTGTTATAAATAATAATAAATTGCTTGGACAACTATTTTTGTTTCCTTTAATTAGTTGTTTTCTCGCTCTAACCAACACGTTGAAATAAAGTTGAAAAATTCAGAAAAAATCGCAGCTGTCTACCTCATTTCTAAGGGGAAATTGCTACCACCCTAGTGGACACCCATTTTTCAGCATTCTAAACTTGTTAATTTTGGATTAGTTATTTTATTAATTTAGAGTTTAAAATATTTTTGCTTGAATAGGCTGTAAGTTATCTAAATTCTGAATAAAATGACCGCAGGATGTAATCATTTCGTCAATTTTTAAAGAAAAAATTACGAAAATAGTATGAATTATAATTTAAAAGTAAATTTAAATAAAATCTGAAATCATTTTTTTTTAAATCTAAAAAAAATCGCAGAAAGTTATGAGCACAATTGTACATTCTTCTCCTTACATTGTGCAGGAAGTTGAAGTTAGAACAAAAAAGTTGTAATAATTCGAAGTCATCTTTATTTGTAGGAAAATAAAAATCCAATGAATGTATGTTTTAAAGGATTTTAATGAAAAATTAATAAATTATTATTTCATCAATTCAAGAGAATTCGTTTCTTATCAGAAAAAAAATATATTAAAATTTTTCCATGAAGGGAAAAATTGGTACAATTACGCGTATACTGATAAGTCGCTGCGATACTACAGAAATTTGAATTTAAAATGAGTCCATGAATGTTGAAAAATGTTTATTATTTAAGATATTAACATTTTTTTAAATACCATTTACGCTATTTTTGCAATACCAACTTAAAAAATTTACAAAATGTAAATGTATCCTGGGCTCATATAATACAGAATTTAGCCAGCTTTCAACTTGTGTAAGCGAAAAAATTTATTCTTTGAATCAATAAAATTAACAAATATTAAATGCGGAAGAATGGGTTTCCACGTACTAAATGGCGGTGGTTTAGCTGTTATTAATTTTTTTCTCGTATGTACAATGAAACTCTCCTTTTCAGAATTTTTTCCCCCTCAAAGTTCCCTCATTCAAGTAAGATTAACCGATTTTAATGTTTCTTTTTTCTAAAATGTGCGAAAAATATTCACGAGTAGTGACAGAGGCGTTTAAAAATGACTAGAAGTCGAGTAAAAAAGTTCCATCAGGATCCCCTTATATAGAATTCCGAATAAAGTCCCATTAAAGTACCGGATATGAGACAAATCAGTATAATAAAGTGCCAACCTTTCTTAAATTTGTTTAAAAAGTCCAAATAAGGACAAAAGTACTAAAAAAGTTCCCTTTTTTATACATATATGTATATTTTATTGATTTTATTGAAATAAAACTCGAAAACCAAGAAAGTTCAAAATACGTTCTATTTCAGCTTGACTTTTTTAGAACAAGAGTACTGGAAAAATCCAAAATACACGGAGAAACCCAAACACCAATGGTTGGTGTTTGCTGGAAGAAAAATTGCGAAACACCACTGAACGCTGCGTACGC
>JAUMHM010000005.1:41391242-41401629 GCA_032362435.1 Melikaiella ostensackeni
GTACCAACCTATGAGTGTAAATTATCTCTAAAACTTTTCACTGAAAATCCACTGTAGGGATGACGCTGATATCCATAGTAGGAAAACAAGAGCCTCTAGGAATATATTTATAATAATTTTCTGACATAAAACGTAAGATTCTAGGGGTAAAAATATTATAGTTTAATGACCAAGGAACATATATTATTAAACAAAATCACTCTGAAAAGTATTTACTTGGAAAAAATTACTAAAGTTGAGGACAAAATTTCTTGATCATGTCAAATCGAAGGTAAAAAAATACACACGTTTTCAGCAGGGGCCAGGCATGAAATTTTCATCTTTATCTTAAAATATCTCGAAAAATACCACTCGTACAAAAAAAATGGATGAAACATAAAATGTGTATTTTAACCAAGTTCACAGCTTTTGTTGGCATTATTTTTAAATTTTTCATTCATTCTTGAGATAAGCGTGAAAAACCACAATTTTTATGAGGTTTTTATGGTTTTCACTATGAAAATCAAATTTACGCCAATTTTCACTATGATTTTCGAAATTAGCGCGTCAAAATACATTTATATGGACGGAATTTAAAAAAATCGGAAGTAAGGGCTATTTGGAACTACACCCAAAAGAAAATTATGAGAGTTATAGCATTTACAAAATTCAAAAAAAGAAACGAAAACCGAAATTTTAAGCCAAACGATACATGATATAAAAAAGTCTGAAAAATAAAAAC
The DNA here is from genome assembly GCA_032362435.1 of Melikaiella ostensackeni. Taxonomy (NCBI): domain Eukaryota; kingdom Metazoa; phylum Arthropoda; class Insecta; order Hymenoptera; family Cynipidae; genus Melikaiella; species Melikaiella ostensackeni. The sequence continues at coordinate 41,391,964 of JAUMHM010000005.1, forward strand.
GTTGCTTTTTGAAAGCCCTACAAGATTGTCATAACAACTTTTTGAATTTTTCTTGAAAAATCGAAAATTTCAATTCTGACCCAAATAACGCGAGATACGAAAAAAGCTGAGGTATCGAAATTGTTGCTTTTACGAAGACCTATAAGCTTTCCTCTGAACATTTTTTGGTAGGAGGCATAGTTTGTTTTTAAGTATGAAAAATGATATTGGAATATTTTTATTTTAATTTTTGAGCCAAACGACGTGAGATAAGAAAAAAAGTCAGAAGAATAGACTTTGTGCTTTTATAAAGTCAAGTTGAATTGCCGTTAAACATTTCTCTATAGGACCAATCGTAAATCATTAAGATAATTTTTTAGTCGTCTTTTTAACTATTTATTTGTATATATTATTCAATGAGCGTAGAAAATCGAACGCGAGCATTATGATGAGAATGTATTCCCTAAGACCGATAGAACCTTAAGTGAATAAATTTCCTTTTTCATTTGAAATCAAAAACATATTTAGTAATTTATACATGGAGAACATATAATACCGAGCGTAAAGCGCGACGGCCGAATCGCGCGCCCTAGGCGCACTCAAGTTTGCGACCGAAGCGAGCTGAGCGCGTAGCGCGCAATGAGAATGTGCCCCCGACGCGGGCAGATTTTATTTTGAAAAGTTTGCCTGTATTTCTCGAAATAGTCTCCTTCAAGGGCTACACACTGAGTCCAGCGAGATTCCAATTTTTTCATACCTTCAGAAAAGTAAGATTTTTCGAGGTCTGCAAAATACGCATTCACGAAGCCCAGTTCGTGTATTTTTGCCATCACCTTCCCAGTTGACAAAACAGTCTTCGCCTTCTTTGTCGCAATTTCACCAGGCAGTAACTACTGCTTTGACTACTGCTTTGTTTCAGTTGCGCTTTTGATCGGGAGTCAGCAATCGCGGCACCTATTTTGCACACAGCTTCCTAACCTACAGTTTTTCGTGCAAGATGTCATAGACTCGTACACTGGAGATACTTACAGCCTTAGAAATCTCATACATCTTGATTCGGCGACCTTCCATAACTTTAAATTTCCCACAAACCGACCGCCTCGACTTTATGGCGCCCCTAGGCTATAGCCTACATTAACCTATTGGTTAAGCCGGCCCTAAATAAACGGTTCTCATGGAAGGAGAAGACTCCCCGTGAACTTCTTCTAACTCACCGCACGGAACTCTTCTTTCTCCATTTTTTGGAAAACTAGTGACTTGCTCCTTTCAAACGTATATCAAAGGCAGAGCAGGCCGTTTAGGCGCCGCCACTGAGGCGCGGCCTTTTGGACGCCGTCATTCGGACACGGGACGTTTAGACGCGGGACATTCAGGCGCGGGACGTTTAGGCATCAAGACGTTTAGCCGCCGAGCGTCTCGTGGGGGGAGGAGGGAAGTCATCCCCGTTAGGGTTACAGAAATAATGTAGGCCACACACCTTCCCCTTTCCAACGTCTCGTGGAGGCGGGAAAGCACCCCTGTGACTGAGCACAGAAATAATGTAAGACACATAACTTCCCTTCCCAACGTCTCATGGGGGCGTGGGAAAACACCCTCGTGACTAGTCACTGAAATACTTTGAGTCACATCTCTATCCCTTGAAATATATAAAAATTTATCTCTATTAAACTTCCGCCGATCTGGCGGCTAAACGTCCTGGCGGCTAAGCGTTCCGCGCCTAAAAGTCCAGCGCCTAAACTGCGCAGCGCCTGAATGTCCGGCGGCTAAATGTCTCGGCGCCTAAACGTCCCGCGCCCAAACGGCGGCGTCCAAACGGTCGCGCCTAAACGTTACGTACCCTGCCAAACGCAAACTAAGCGTCGGTTTCGGCTCAAGCTTGGTGGAGATCAGTTTGAACAGTGCTAATTCTTGGTCATTTACTATAAAGTTCATTTTGGCGTTATCTAGCGTGAAATTCACCTTACTTATCAAACGAATCTCGTAATATCGAGATAAAATGGAATTTATTGAATGACTCTTAAGGCGGAAACAAGACATTCTTCCCTTCACACATTTTTTGTGCAATTGACCGCTTTCAAGATATAGGATACTCCATGTTGGAAACAGTACTCGTATATTGTGCGCTAAGGAACAAAAGCAGCTGATTTGAGACGAGCGTGAAGCTTGCCGCCCAAGCGAAGCGAGGGCTGCAATCACACGTGTCTCAAATCACCGCTTTTGTCCCATAATGTACACGATACTTTTTGCAACAACCGAACTAAAGATGAGAGTTTTTAAAAGCCCGTGAAGCGTGTCAAAAGTCAGTCGATTTGTTACTAATAGACGAAATAACATCATGTAAACATTGCACAGTAAAGCCTGTCACTGCCTGTCACTTTGAAATTGACTAAAGGCATCTCCGAAATTGTGATAGATGGCGCCAACGTTATTTGTGGAAAATGGTATTTGTTGGATATAAAACGTTCTGAAAAAGTGCTATTCATTTATAAGGACAACTACTCGCACTAAGTCTGACAAGATATTGTAAGTGATTTAGATTTATTTTAACTATTTATATCACTTTTTCGCAAAATTTTAAAAACTTGAAGCATAATTTTTTGTAATACTTAAAATGTGACTTTTCTAATAAATGACTCGATGAAAAATTTCAATTCATGTTGCAAAATCTTAGATCATAAATTTCAATAGTCTAAGCAAACCTTTCTTGTAGGCACATGCTAACAACTTAAACTGTCTTTTATTTTCTCATATAATAATGTGTATTCTTAAAATTAAAAACTTGTAAAATATAATTGTATTTTCTGGATATCAAAACCCACATTGTGACTTTATATATATTATTTTGTCAGTAGTTTTGAGATAACTTTATAATCATATCTTAAAGGTCCAACTAGCTCTGTAGGTTCGATCATACGCAATTCAGATCCATATACAAAATACAGGAGGGAAGTATCATGTCTCGCGACGCTAATTGATTGTTATTAATTAAATCTGGTAAACTAGTATCTAATGAATTCAAATTAAGAAATTTAAGTCAGATTAAATCAAAATCTAAATTATAATTTTAAATTATTTTCAACCTCCAAATTCAACGATAAAGAATTACTTTGTTTTAATTCATATTAATAAATAATCGATCTCACACAAAAAAATAAAAATAATTTTTATCCGCAAGCCGATTAAATCACTGCAGTGAAGAGTGCCACGCCAGAAGGGGTCAAACGCCAATTTCGAATTTTTACAGGAGGGCCTAAAAACTTGTTCTAAAATCAACTAGTCTATTTAAGAAGAAAAAAAAGTGTTTTCGAGATATTTTCATGTTTTATTGAGGTAAAAATATTTTGCGTGGAAAAACCACGCAACCATCAAGATATAGAACCCACCAAAATACAAAAATACTGTAAGTTTGCAAGATATTAATTTAAAATTGGAGGAATGCGCTATAAACGAATTTTCAAAAAAGAAATGCTTGATAAAAAGGCGTCTGCAGAGTATAATTTTATTTTTGTGATTATAAAACTTTGACAATCATGTCTCATTTTACGATTTTACATATTAATCAGGACGAAATAAATTCGCAATTGCATCCATTAAGAAAAGGAGAGTTAAAAACGTGATTTTTGAAATGTAGACCAAGGTATAGCTTACACGCTTTTGCCAATTAGACTCAGACTTTTTTCGGAAAGGTTTCATCATATTCTAAAAGTAATTTTAATAAATTCGAAATACATTGATTTATAATGAAAATTTTTCGTTTCATAGTCATTTTCACTCATTTTTTAATGATTTCTAACATGCAGATGCACCTGCAGCCAAAACCAATCAATCGATTTCGATGAAACTTTGCATAAATATAGTAAATAACGTGTACATATACTGCTTTTTCAGGAAAAAGTAATCAATCAACATACCATGAAGTTACATTTAATATTATCACAAATTTTACTACATATTTTAAACATGCAGACGCACCGACAGCCAGAACTAATCGACCGATTTATTTTTTCATACAAAACCATCGTTTACTAAATAATATACAATTTTATATAATATACCATTGTGGTTCAGAAAATATCGTTAATTGAAGATTGTGTTTATTTATAGTTAACCCAAAACTTTTCCCCAAAACTGTTGAAAACTCTTGAAAAATAATAACCATATTGAAATTGAAAATTTCAAATTTGTCATTTTCGCTTGCTTCGCTTAACCATCCATTTGAATTCATAAATTTTTATTTAATTTTAAGTAACAAAAATATACAAGCCCATCATTGACTAAGTTACACTGATTTTGCACCAGATTCTTGAAAAAAATGGCTCACAATAATTATTCTATAAGTTTTATTATTCCAATGTTGTCAAAAAAATTTATTATTGTATGTGGATTTGTTAATATTGCCAAAGAAATGAATGAAATCCCACCAAAAACACCACGGGTGAAAAAATTCCGCCAAGTACATGACTCTTAATTATTAATATTTTATTTATTTATGTTAAAGGTAATCAAAGTTATGAAACAAAAAAATGAAGCCAAGTGCGAATAGTAGATAATTTATAAATAGAAGTGTTTTTTAATAAAAGGAATTAATTTAATGAATTAGTTTATTAAACAATTTTTTGTTTGATAACAAAAACTAATAGTTCAGAGGAATAGAAAAAATTGATGGGCTTATTATTATCTTTAGATAATAAGCATAAGTGTGTCAACATAACAACAACAATAATAAGAATAATAAATTATTATATTACAGGCCATACAAAGCGTTTGCTTGAGAAAAATTCATCCAGTTCCGAGCAAATTAGAATGAAATTTTGATTTTGAAATCGCGTAACTCGAGGGGTATGAACTTCGTAATTTCGACAGTAATGACGTGTAAATGTCGGAAATGTGGGAAATTACGAAAAATGTCAGAAAATTACCCCTTCACAGCAAAATGATATCTTTGGCGGCATATCCCTAGGATATCCCGGTAGGACATCAGAGATCCTGAAAAATGTCCCCAAAATCTCCCGGGGTATCCGCGGCATATTCTAAGAATATCGAGATTTTCACCCGTAGGATATCCACGAAATATCCTGTGCGGGATGTATATATATATAATTTTGAGAATTGAATCCAATATTTCTCGAATGCATATAAAAATATGTAAAAGATGTGAAGTGTCTGAAAACATAAAGATTTACAAAAGTCCGTCTGACAAAAATCCGTTTTTTAAAAATCTCGAATATTCGTTTTTTCCGAATTCTATTTTAGTATAATAAATATTTGAAAAATTGTCACACAATTTATTTTTATTAACAATAACAGCCTACTTGAAATGAAAAACAAGTAACTTTTTGAAAATCTTAATTGGCTGTTATTGCATCTAACCACCAAATTGCACAGTTTGGAGATCGCACTTCTCATTATGAACATAGCGGGAAAATCAGTTTTTACGTCAAAAACCCATTAATTTGTGGTGCACTCTGTTGGTTTACAAAACATCAGTGAGGATAGGTTATAATCGGGCACGAATATTTGAGAAATTGTTTATTTGTGTTAGAGCGTCACTAATTTATTGAACGACCGTTTACGCCACTGTCAGCCAAGACGGAAGTGCCTTTAGAGCAGACTTAGCTAGTATTATTGTGTGCTTCATAATGTTATAATTTGTAAAATATTTCCGAAAAAAAAATACTCAATATTGTTGAATGATTAGTTATTTTATTTGAACGATTGAATCCTTGGCATATCTAATTCGGACATTAATGGGATATCTTTAGGATCTTCTGAGATATCCTCGGGACATTCCAGGGATATCGAGATTTCCGCACTGTAGAATATCATTCGCAATATCCAGGAGGATATCCTGAGATGTGCCTGGGATATCCTGGGAGATGAATGGGACATCTCTCTGATATAGTTATAATAACCAGCAAATGTCAGAAATAACTGATGGTTCTGTGTAATTTCGGAAACTTTGCATCTCCACGTAACTCTCTAAATTTGAATGAGTGGAATTTCAATAGGAATCAATTGGGTACTTCTGTCTACTTGAATCAGTAAAAATTTACTGAGAATCAGTGACTATTCACTGGAATTTGAGTCATTTTTACTGGCTTCACAGTCAAAAGTTACTAAAGTTTCAGCGAAGAATTAGTAACTTTTCTATTAGAAAACCAATGAAAAATAACTGGAACTTCAGTGAAAAACTGCTGACTAACGGTTCCCGATTTTCTCCTGTTTACATTTTTCTGAAGCCTCACGATCATTTTCAGCTCAAGATGAAAAAAATCGCTTTGGCTTTTTTGGAGAAAACTATTTTTTTTTAAAAAAAGAAGGTTAATCAACAAATTTTTATGAAAGAAGTTGAAAGTGGAAATTTGTTGGCTTAAGCCGTTTAGCTCAGCTTAAAAAAATGAATGTTGGTACTGAATATGTTTCGGAAACTGAAATTTTTCAAAACTTTTAAAAAATGGTGAAAAAACTGAAACAAAAATGAACTTTTTCAGTATTTTTATGAAGTATTTATGAGTTTACGTTTTCAAAACATGCAGTACCTAGCTCCTTTTTTGACAATTATTTGAACGGCTCAAGTCAATAAATGTCCCCTTTCAACGTATTCAACATATTTTCATGAAAACATGTTGATTAACATTTTTGAAAAAAATGAAAAATAAATTCTAGCAAAGACGGACCAAGAATTTTCTTCTTGGGCTCAAAAGGATCGTGAGAGTATGAGACATCACAGAAGTGTAAGCAGAAGAAAACTGGGAACTGCAAGCACCTTTCAGTTAATATCAGTCGTGACCCACCACGAGTATGCACACAAAAAATCACACATCGGTTTTTTGTTTGTTTAGAGAATTCCGTAACATCTTCATAGGTTTGTTTATTTATTTATTTATTTAAGAAAACATAAGTCCAACAGTCAGTTGACCAATAATAGGGCTACAAAGTGTACATATATATAGTACATTACTAAACTGTGTGAGTTACGGATCATTACTCTATGTATTACTAGAAATAATAGTTATTATCGATGATTTATAAATTGCTCGGTAGCTGTAATGAATTCGCCGAAAGACATAGATAAATTAATGGTGGCATCGATGTTTCGATATACATTTCGTTAACATATAGTTGACATATTATTACCTTAAAATGTAGAAGTTGATTTATTGATTGCGCAATATAATAGAAACATAGAACAAACTGCATGCATAATTTACATTCAACAATTTTGAAAGATATGAACCAAATCAGTATCATACATTAGAATGTGGAGTTCATTCCAGTTGCATTGGTTTCAGCTTTAACATAACGAATACAGGGACAATTGTCTTCACTCTAAATCCCTTGGACCTGGATCCCGGTCCAAGCAATGGTCAAAGAAATTCCAGTCCATTGGACCGGAATTTTTCGTCCAAGCCAAGAATCTCCTTGGTCCAAGCTTGGACCGACCACCGCTTTCCCGATCCATTGGACCGGAAAGTCAGTCCATTGGACCGAAATCGCAGGTTTGACCCTTGCTTGGACCGGAATTCCGGTCCAAGGGACTTAGAGTATTCGATGTTCTTCTGAACGCTAGTAGATTTTAATACTACATGTAAATCAAGAGTAGGATGATGTGCAATTAATGAGTGTAAGAGTTCTTCAAATAATTCTAGAGTTAATCTCGGAGTTATATAAACAACTACAAGTATAAGGACAAAGGAGATATATTATCTACACGCACCTTTGCACCTTTAGTTCTTTAAAACAAACCAGATTTTCAATTTCTTGTTCTGGAATGCCGTAAAATCTTGTTAATTCCAATAAAAATTCCTTCAAACACCATCAAATCTCTGAAATTGGCAAAGATGTCAATTATTAATAAAGCCGATATCTCCAAAAATTAAAAAGAAAAGAAAAAGATTACTATTTCTAGATATTTAAGTAGTTATTTAAATACTTAAGTGAATCGTAGCAAACTGCTGACTGAACAAAAATTTAAATTCAATTTCCAATTTAAGATTAAGAAATAACACATAAATAGAATTTGCAGACGTTTTATTCTTAAATTGAAGCAAAAAAGTTTGGTTAAAAAAGTAAATTACTTGGATGCAAAGTAGTATCACTTTCTTATGGAAAAATTGTTTAATTGCTTCAAATTATTATAGTTGCATAACATTATCTAAAAAATCCGAAAAAATGCAGATAGGAAAATGAGAAATGATTTAATCCATACAAATCTCATAAAAATTCTACACCTGACAGGAACATCATTTTGCCATTTCATTAGGAACTTTATCCAGAGAAGTCCTTTGTGTTTTATCAATTTTTTGAAATTCTCTTTTACTGAGCATTATTGTACGCCCATGTAAATCGAGTCAGTGAGATCGATAAAGGCAAGATTTTCTCACGAGTTCCTGGAAATAATCATCGAGAGCTACCTACGCGAATTTTACACGCGTGTGAAACTTATGAGGTTAGTGATTCGCTCTCGGGTTATTAATCGCTACCGGATTAAGAGCAACTCCCCGTATACCGGTTTCGAAAAGTCCATACGATAAAAATCTCTTGGACCTCCAGAATTCCATTCCTGCTAAAAAGCAAACCAAAGTGATCTGATTCCGCTGTCGATTGACCGCTCGCGGTTGATTCTTCGAAAGTCTCATAAATGAAATTGAACGAGCACTTAAAGTGGATTAATGATTATCGCCGCTCTAATTAATTTCCCCTTAAAGTGGAGTAATAATCGCGAGACCCTGAACTCATCGCAGAAAATCCGCCATTCTGATTTATGAAACGCTAACGTGTTATGCTAACGTGTTTTGGTAACGTCGCCTGCATATCTGTCAAAGATTTTCGGTCTGAAGGCGTATGACGTGGTTCGCGGAATTTTGCAGGAAAAAGAAATTGTCGTTGAGAAGAGTCAATTTTTCAATACTGACAGAAATATTAATAACACATAAAATTCTGGGGGCTTACTTTCATCTTGAAGTTGGATCAAAGTGGATTACAGCAGACTGATACTCAGTATATTAAAATGATCCACACGGAGAGAAACGGCAGTAGTCGAGGTATTCATTACTGAACTGGCGTTGTAAAAAAAAATCGAGGTTAAAATTACCTTCTTGAATCAAGTGTAATCACAGTATTAACTTCTTTAAGCAACTGAAAACATTACAGTTCGTCGACGACTTGACTCATCTAGCGCACTGTACAAAGTTCATTCCAGAACAGGAATCAGTCCTATACTCGCAACAGTAAAGAATGATCGGCCAAAAGAATTTACAAGGACACAGAGCGACAAGTGTTGACGGGTCGATATAACCACTTTTCAATTTATATACTTAAATTTACCTATATATATACACTAACTTTTAAACACTATGAACATTTATTTGCTGAAACAGAATAATTCGAGTTAGATAAAAAAAAATGTAGTTGTCGAGAATTGAACCCGAGTTTCCAACGCAGCAATTAGCTCCTCTCTGCAATTCTGGCACTGAATACCCTACTCTTCAATCTCATTATTCTCCGTGCAGATTTGGTATCAAATCGTTTTTAGAAACTTTTTATATTGGCAATAGTTTCTAAAAAAACGATTTTAATAGTTGGGTCAATAAAAAACGACATCTTTCAAAAAACCAGTAAAGATGTCACTGAACGATTTTAACAACGGCACTTATCACCGAGGGGACTTTACGTCTCACTCTGGTA
>JAUMHM010000005.1:41437690-41458279 GCA_032362435.1 Melikaiella ostensackeni
CTCATGTCATTTCATTAATTTCGGTACCTATCCGTAACCGAAATACAATTATAAAAATTATAAATTGATTAAGAATTGATTCAAGTGTCTAGGGCAAGGGCTGATTCACATTGCCTTACTGATGAGTCCGGTGAGTCAGCCTACGACGAAACGCTTATTATTTTCAAAAAAAAAGCTTGATACTTTGTATGTATGCACATGTATATGTATATGTGTATGTATATATGTATGTATATATATATATATATATATATATATATATAAAATAGAATATATGAAAAAATTCTAGACCCTAATGCCAACTCAAAAAATATCTTCTTTACAACATCATATTTCAGCTTCGTTTGACGTAGTTGCGATGTTTCCTAACATTCTACTTGAGAAAGTAAAGGATGCCATTGAAAGAAGATGGGATAGCATCAAAAATTACACCACTATTCCATACAAACTATTAACCGAAGGTATCAGTTTTGTTTTTCACTCCACTTATTTTCAATTTGACGGCAAATTTTATAAACAAAAATTTGGGACAACAATAGGTTCCGTTCTCTCACCTGTTTCAGCTGAAATTGTCATGAAAGATTTAGAACATCAGGTTTAAAAAAAAATAGAAAATCTTGTTAACGAGGATTCAGCAAGAAGTTGGTTTTAAATGTCTTTTTTATTCTAGAGATGTAGACGACTCTATATTATGTGTAAACGCAAACAAAATTGAAATACTTCTTGATGCTTTTAATAATGTACACCCAAGGTTACAATTCACTTTAGAAATTGAAAAAAATAGAAAAATTAATTTTTTAGACCTAACAATAATAAAAATTGATGAAATTAAAATCATAACTGATTTGTATAGAAAACCGACCTTTTCAGGACGTACACCGAGTTTTCTCTCAAATCACCCAAAACAGAACAAAATTGGGGTTGTAAAAAACATGGTAGACAGAACTATAAAATTTTCACATGAAACATTTCATGAAAAAAATCTTGAAACGTGCTAACAGATTCTTTTCAAAAGTCACTATCCACCCTTTTTCATTGACAAACATATAAAAAACAGAATTCATCAGATAAAAAGAAAAGATAACAACTTGAACAATAAAGAAACTGGGGAATTTGATAGATTTAAGACAGTTGTTTTATCATACTTTGGGAAAATCTCTAAGGCTCTAGGATAATTACTAGGCAAAATGGGTCTACACACAATTCATAGAATTCCACTTAAAAGCAATAAAACCATAAAATTGGGAAGAGACTTACGTGACGAACTAGACAAGCAAAACGTAATTTATAAAATCACTTGCAAAAGTTGCAAAGCAGTATACATAGAACAAACAAGAAGGCCCCTAGGAATAAGGAAGGATGAACACAAAAATAATTATAATAGAAATCAGAAATATCATAACGTGTTGTCTAAACATAAAATCACACATGGACATGATTTTGATTGAGAAGATGTGAAGGTGCTTTATCACGAAAGAAACCAAAGAAAGAGAGAATTCATGAGATGCTGTACATAAAGAGAGAGGGAGACAATGCAATTAATTTCAAAAGAGATCTTCCCAGGTATAATAAAGCCTTTGATAGTTTCATTAGATTTTTGTGAGAAATAAGATGTTTTCATTTAATTATTCAACTAGGGGAAAAAAGCTTGTACAAAATTTTCCAAAAAAGTTTTTGAGAGATAATATTTTCTGAAAAAGATGTGATCCTCTCCAAGATTCATAATAATTTTAAAATAAAAATAAAAATCAGACCAAAATATATTACCGTAGTTTCCTATAAAGTTACCCTGATGAGGAGGTCTCAATGACCTCGAAATGTGTTGGATCCCCGTAGTATAAAAAAGACGGAGAAAGAATATGGCAGAGAGAGTGAGATGGTTTGGTTGTCTCTTTCATTTCTCACCTTTTTTTCACTTGTTTATATAACTGTCTCTAATGAGCCTCTTACACAGATTTTTAGAAACATATTTTCTCATTTTTAAAGACTTTTTTTGTAATATCCTATTACACGAAATGACTTTATCAGAGTTTATGTTTTTTAAAGATTTTTCTTTTTTAAAATAACTTCTATTTTGAGAATTACAATTACATTCACATCTTCCTATGTAGATGCCAATTGTTTTTTCCACTGCAACGAATTGATCCACTTTTGGATCGAAATGTGACGCCTTGAAATCCAATGTAATTGTTATTATATAATAATTAACAATAGAGCTTCTATGCTTATTTTCTATAATGATAAACTTGAAAATAAATATTTTATAAATCGACGAATTTCATAATTTTTTTTTGCTATAATGTGGATGCGAAGAGTACATCCTATCCAACGATCTCCAAACAAAGATGGACCACTCAACGGGGGTTGCAGACTGCACCCGAAATATTTTGACAGAGGGCTTTACTCGCATCGATTCCCCTTACAATCAGGTCGAGGGTCGAGACAGGAGATGTGAAGAAGATCTAAAAAAAGTCGACGATCGGCCAATTAACCCCCAAATAGTAAGTCTAAATTCTAGCAGATAGGGGAAAAGACATGTGAAAAATTTCATTTCACGGTGGTCGAGTCAAAATAATACCGAAAAAACGAATACAAAAAAGCAAATTTATTGACTAAGGGTAAATTCTATTACGACGATACTTTGACGGTTATATATATTTTTATACTTTTTTCACGACGGGTGTCATTTCACTATTCTTAAAGGCTTGAAATATTTGGATCGAATATAGGAAACTTTTTTTAAACATTCAATCTCCATTATAGAAATTAATAAACGAAGTAGAAGACCGTCAAAAAAATTTATACGGAAACATTAAGAATAATTGTTTAATAAAAAAATTAACGTTATTTATAAATAATTGATAAATAAGTGGAGGAATGTAATCAGACCTTGTGATAAGAAATTAATATTTTTTTCTTTACATATATTTCTTAGATTATTTTCAATTTGAGATATACTTTTAAATCTGTAAAAGGACCGTTCAAAAACTACGTCACGCTATTTTAAGCACTTTTTCCACTCCTCCCCTTCCGCGTGTGGAAAAATTTTATGGCAGTTTGGTGTCAGATCTGGCCCAGGTATGGTGCTAGTGTTGTCCAGATCTGACTTTATTTAGACTATCTAGTCTGGAAGATTTAATCTGGCCCAGGACTGGCGTTGATCAGCTATCCCAGAACAATAAAAGTTCTAAGTTCGACCTGCGAATTTTTCCTTGACATATTTCAAAAAAGTTATGAGGGGTCTAAGATGATACAAAATAAAAAATTGACACCATCAAAACAAAATTTTTTTCTCATCACCTTGACATTCTCGCCCGGGCCAGGTTTGGCGCTGATCAGGTAGCCAAGAACAAAAAAATTCTAAGTCCGATCAGCAAATTTTTTGGACATATTTCGAAAAAGTTACAGGGACTCTAAAATGATAGAAAATGAGAAATTCAATCAAAATAAGCATTTTTTTCTCATCATCTAAACAGTGTGGTCTGGGCCAAGTTTGGCGCAGATCAGCTAAATACACTCAAAGTGAAAAATAATTTTTTTCAAAGTCATTAAAAAATAAAATTTCATCCCAAGCAATTGGTATTTATTGCTCAATCGTTCTCAAGCGGGTTAAATTTTTTTTCTTTTACAAGGGTGTCCAGCCAGCGGCCGACCGGCCTCCAGCTAGTTGCTGATCAGCAGAGAGCGGTCGAGCCTAGACTCGGCTCTCTCGTTGCGGAGAACCGGCGCATGGGGCGGGGGAAGTGGTGGGAGAGCGTGCGTGAGCATTTGAATCTCAGTAACTGTGATTAATGGATAGCACTGAGTGCGCGCGCATGTTCGCTTGCTCAGTTCAAGAGCTCTCCGCAACGAGGGAGCCGAGCCTAGGCTCGGTGCGCAACTTCAGACTGGGCTCGTTCGCTCTCTGCTGATCAGCCAATTACTAGCGACTGACCAACTAATAACTAGCAGCTCATCAGCCATTGACTAGAGGCTGACCAGGCAATAACTAGATGCTGATCAGACGGTCTGACTAGGGCTAGCCAGAAAAAACATTACAATTTTGGCCAGGCGCAGGCCAAACCGTCTGGTCAGTGTCAAGACTGCAAACCAGGCGGTCCGGTTTGGGCCGTGCCAGCGCCAGAAATTTTTTTCACACTTTTCCTGTTTTATTCTTGTCAGAGGTTTCTCAAATCTTTCAAATCCTCAAGAAAATTTTAAATAGCTTAAAAATTAAACAAATGGCGGCCATTTATCTGAAAATTAAAATCTGGGTTTTTTCCCAATAATATACGATATAAGCGGAAAAACTTCGAATTTTTTGCCAAAATAGGGGATAAAATGCTAGTGAAATTGATTTTCTTCGTTTCCTAAAGCCATTGTTATTTGTAAATTTCCATAAATTACGTTTTTGCAATCAGCGCCCAAAGTTAAATGTGTGGGGTGTTGTTTCCATGTAAATTCGATCAGATAGGAATGTTAGTGACGTTTATTCTCATCAAAATCTAGAATTTGGGCCCAAATTCTCATTTTCATCTCCTCACTCTTTGCTATTCATTTTCAATACAGTTTTCATTCTATTGCAAATTTGATAGATTTTAAGTTCAAATGTGTATCGAAATAAAAAATTTTAATATTTCCATATTGGGAATTAAGACCCAAATTTCGCAGTTTGATGCAAATAAAAATCACTTACATTCTTGCCTGGTTAAATTCACATGAAAAGAACAGCCACACACACAGCTGAAGTGTTATATGAAAAATGCTATTTTTGGAAATGTGTAAAAAAACAATTTAGAAAAAAGTTTTAAACAGTAAATATTGTAGTTCTAAATAATGCCCATTACTTATCAAGTTTAAAGCTGGATCGGATGAGAATAAATCTTTTTTTCTCGATTTTACATATTTCTCAAAAATCGTTTTAGATGTGCATTTTTTTGCAATTTTAATTATATTAAGGAAAAAAATATCATACGTAGATTTTAATAAAATACATCGTTTTCTCAACAAAAAAGTTTGAGGTTCATCCATTAAATATTGTGAGAAGTAATACCAGGATCTGTAACCCGAATTTTTTCAAACAGGGGGTGATGATTAGTTGGTATAATTCAATAGAATGTTTATAACTGTCTCCATAACAAAAATGTTCATCTTTCAGAATTTTCGAACATTTTAATTTTTTGTTTATAAGTTCAATTTTTTTAAATATTACAGATATAGCAACATCATACACTCATCTCACGTTACTTGGACAGCCTCGGGTCTGGTCCGCCAAGTATCGGGCGCTATTAAAAATCTAGTTTCCACCAGACTTGAAGCGACGAGTGAGTGAAGACTCAGGACCGCATATATATTCTACAAACCCGGCACACGTACAAAATTATATGCCTAGAGAGTTGCGATGTAAACAACTTCTGATACGGCACTGACTGTCCGAGCGCAGACCTTGAGTACAGGGCGTCTAAAACTTATTCGTGTTGCTGAAATGAATCTATTGAACTATATAAAAACCTTTTCAATCCTGTCAGACTCCTTTTACAATACAAAATACTCTTATCATAGCAGTCTTTTAGCATGATCATAGAAAATATATCAGCCCGATTCTTGTCAAAGAATTATTTCTCTATGAAAGAGCAATCCTCTATGAGGAACCACAGTGTCCATGAAATGATCACAATTAAAGATTCACCATATAATGAACGTGCTTACCAAACGTTGCAGCGGTTTTTTAAGGTTTTTAGGGTTTTTTTGAATGTTCAAAAATAATATTTGGAAATACTTTTGAATACTTAGAAATATCTGGAATATCGAGAATATCTAGGAATACAAAGGAGTATTGACGGAATATATGGGAATACTGCGTGAGTATACGAAGAATATCCGATTGGCCCACCCTTTGGTATAACCCTAAAAAATTTCGTGGACATATAAAGAGGAGTAATTGAAATATGAACCAAGGTCTGAGTCGTTACTATTTTTGTCAGTTTAAACAACTCCATTCCCTATAAAATCTTTCATCACCTAACGATCACTCCTCAAATCTAAAAAAATCCAACTGAACCTTCTTCCAACGAATCCCACAGATTCAAACGAACTTCTCGAATTTCCCTCAGTGAACTCGCGTAAAATGAGATTTTTTTGCAAAAACGCATCCAATACCGCAAGAAGGGTGCGGGGCAGAAGATATACACCAAAAAATAGACGTACAGAAAGAAAAGAAGGGGTGGCTCGAAGGGAATTTAGCCTAACTGGATAGGAGAACTGAGAAGTTGTACGATGAGGGGTGAAGGGTGAAGGGGAAATGAAGACGAAGGGGAGTTGGGGGGTTTAGAAAGAAAAGAGAATGAGAAACCGAAAGCCATTGGGTTTCGCCGCGCGAGACCACGTCGAGGTGCACGCTGCACGGTGAGCCTGGGTAAGGAATTCATCAGCTAAAGGTTGGCAAACGTGCACCACCATAAAACCGAGTGATTTACGCCGACACTTTATGGGCTCCGGCTAGACGCCCGGGTTTGCGAATTTTTCGACGATTTCCAGGGACCCTTAGCGGGTCGGGTCTCGCGCCATTCAATTCTACACGATCATGGCTTTCCGACAATATTTTTTTCGTTCCGATCGGCCAACTTCTTCGCGAGATATCGACGTGAGTAAGTTTGCTGATCGTTTTTTGGAGTGGACGGTACGCTATATTGTTTCGCTTCGGGCGAGACTCGAACTATGGAAAAATCTGTTTCATTACACAGATATGAGGAATGAAATTTGTGTATGTATTGAACACGTATGAAGAAGCACATATGTGTGAGTGAGTAAATGTGTGTTTGTCTGGCTGACGTCTGTGCGCATCTGCACTGCAGAATTCAACTTCAGACTTCAGAGACTGTAACCGGAGAACCTGGAGAGATGAAGGAAAAAGAAGGGGAGATGAAGGATTTCGAGTCGTCGAATTTCGATGTGACTGCGATTCTTGTGATGGAGTACTGAGTGGCCATTTTTTTATTTTTTTTTTATTTGATTTGTCTTTTGGAGGGGAATCAACCCCTGTTTCGTTTTCTTGGTTCATCCCCTTGATTGAGACGCGAAGAGAGTTCGATGCAGGAAGGAGAGATGTTGAGAAAAAAGAAGGGTAGAATTATTGTGTTATTGAAGGATTGAAGGAAATCGTATTAAAAGGATGACATAATGTACCTTTTTCTGAAAAGCGGTTGGAATATAGGATAATTTATTGAAAATGTTCAGAATAATCCAAAAAAAAATATCCAAAAGTTGGGAATTTAATTTATTGTAATAAAAAATTGTGAATTGAATTTTTAGTGAAGTTTGACCGAACAAAGCGCTGCTTAATTTCGGTAATCGGACGTGAAGTATTAAACAATTCCATGTCTCCAAGCGGAAGTGAATGCTGACCTTTTTAAATAGAAAATACGTTTTATCATCGCGAACTGCAGAAACTATTCATTAAATATTAGTCCCTTCGCAAACTACAACAAGAACAGGGATCAAAATTTTTTAGGATACTTTTTGGGTTATTTCAAAGAATAAATCATACAGATTTTCTTATAATTATGGCTTCATCTTTTTGAAGTTTATATTCCTTAATAGAGTTCATCAATAAGGTTTTTTTCTTCTACATATTTAGTAAAATAAAATGTTAGAGAATTTTATGATTTTTGGAAATTGCAGGTAATTTATGGAAAGTTTCGGAAATTTGAGGAAAGTTTTGAAAATGTATGGAAAGTTAGGGAAATTTATGCAAAGTTTGGGAAAGTTATTTAAATTTTATAAAATTTATTCATATGTTTGAAACTTCTGGGAACCTGTGGGAATTTTAGAAAACTATAAAAATTGTGGAAATTTTTTAAATTGATAAAAATGTTTGAAAATGTTCGAAACTTTAGAAATTCACGGGAATTTCTGAAAATTTAAATGGAAATTTGAGGAAGTTTCTCAGCTTGTTGAGTCTTACTCAGGGACTGAGGGTTGGAAATTATCACATTTATGAAGTAATGAATGGTCTTTTCCCATCTTAAAGACCAAACTGCAGGAGGCTGGTGCCCTCCTCAGTAGGAGGAGGGCACCGCACAACAGAAACCGATCATAACTCCTTTGGTTCTGACTTTGTTTTCATACTTTCCTTTGAATGACCAAAGTTTAATGGGACTGACATTGAGAAAGGACACACCACTTTATGACTATTTAGCTGCTTGATTTGGAATTAACTTTATACTTATAGAAAATATTTCTCTCAACAAGTTGGTAGTTGGATGCATACTTTAAATAATAAACAATACAAATAATAATGTAGCCTCGGATAAGATGGACACTTTTATTGACGAAAGGCATGCCCTCGGAAAAATTTCAGTCGATGAACGGAGACTGGGTGCTTGGAATGCTAGAGGTGTAAATGATCTTAAGGAATGGGAATTGCATTTTAAAATGCGCGTATGGAACCTAGATATTTGGTGTGTGCCGGAAATGAAGAAAAAGGGATGTGAGATAAGAAATATAGAAAATAGGCTAAAACTTTGGTCAGGAGTAGATAATGAATCACGTGGTAGCCAAGGAGTCGGTGTGATTATGAATGAGAGAGCAAAATAGCAGGTCAAAAAGTACGAATGCGTATTTCTTAAATTATAATGTGTTGGAATGAAAGTGGTAATCAGAAAGTTATTTGTTATAGAGTGCTACGCTCCAGTTGATGATGACAGTGGTTGCGTCCGTGTGCAACGCGAAGGTACCGACAGGATATTTGGTCATTTCGGAGACCCGAAAATGAACGGTAACGTGAAAAAATTGATTAGCTTATGCGTAGAAAAAGGCTTGTTTATTACAAATACTTGGTTCAGACATAAAATGATCCACATGTATACTTCGTGCAGAGGCGAATGCCACAGTGTGAATGACTTTGATGAAGCGGATGAGAGATTGAGAGAGCTAGTAAGATATACAAGGGCTATGAGAGGCTCTATTTGTGGAACGGAACACTACCCCTTAGTTTCAAAAATGTTTCCAGGCAAAGGATGGAGGAGAAGAGGAATTCATAATAGGTTGAAGCTAACGCAAGCCAAAATAGAGAATTTGCAGAAACCAAAACTACAAGTAGTATATCGTGAAAAACTAAATAAATATTTAGGACATCATAAAGACGACTGGAAGACGGAATCAGGCAATACAAATGTAGAGGTGTAAAATAATACTACGTAATAGCATCTTCAAGAGGGCATCTGAATTGTGCGGTACTGCGGCTGTTGAAAGAAAAACTGGAGATGCTTGATGGAATGATGAAATCCGCGTGGCTGTTAACGAGAAGAAGGAAGCGTACTCAAAAAAGCTGAATATTAAAGATCTTAGTAATGAGGAGAGGACTAGATTAGAAAATGGTTATAGGGATAAAAACAGAAGAGAGAAGATCCTAGTCAAAGAAACCAAGGATAAAATCAAAGCGGAAGAAGATAAAAAAATGCAAAATGATTTTGAAGGAAATAAATTATTTTGGGAATGGGTTAAGAAGATTAAGGAAGGAAGTATTAGCTCTGCGTTAGTCGGAATTAGGAAGGCTAATGGTGAAATGGTTTGGGACTCGAACAAAGTGAAAGACTGTATGAATGATTTTTTCAAGAAATTGTATGGATGTCAAGCTATGGAGCATAATAACTGTAACACAGAAGAAAATACGTTAGACAGTAAAGAGTGGTAAGACTGCTGGTGTGGATGGCATCACCGCTGAAATGTTTAAGAGTGGTGGCGGATATTTGTTTGTGTGGCTGAGCGAATTTATGAATATATGTCCTGAATACGGTGAAGTTCCAAATGATTGTAGATAGGCGATTATCATTCCACTCTACAAGGGGAGGGCGATAAAGGTGACTATACAAATTATAGAGCGATTAGCCTACTAAGTATCTCAGGCAAAATATTTACCAAAATACTTATTGGTAAGATCATGGGAATAACAAAAAGAAGGATCTGGGAAGTCCAATGTGGATTTATGCCAGGGAGTTTATGTGCGGATCAGATATTTAACTTGAGACAGATCATAGAAAAAATTTGAGAGTAAACAAAAAAGTTTCCTTTGCATTTGTTGATCTGGAAATAGATTTCTATAAGACAGACAGAACTAAATTTTGGGAAGTCCTTAAAGAGTATGGGGTAAATTGTTGTCTTCTAAAAGCAATAAAAATAATATATAATGGTAGTAAAGCTAGTGTAAGAGTGGATGGACAAGTGAGTCACTGATTTGATATTAAACAAGGCGTTATGCAAGGACAAATGGACAGTGCGTGAACTGGCGTTTGGATGGTTGGAATTTGTGAATGAGACTCTAAAGTGAAGAGATATAAAGAGTCGTAAAGACACAAAAGCTCGCATGAAAAGATGTATGGATGTAAAGGAACTAAAATATGTATGCAAGGATCGGGATACGTGGAGGACAATCGTTTATAAGAAGAAGAGTGACGAGCTTCACTTAGTGGATGTAGTTGGGGTAAAGAGATGGATCTTCCTATTGGTATATCAGTCAGTTTGAGTGTTTATGTGTAAATCGTGATGTATGATAACTCTGTGAAGCTCTTCACCTGGGGTGATTGCTAGAAAGATTGATCAGTGACCCGTGTCGGAGCGGTGTTGTGGAAAGAGTGTGTTATTTGAATGAGCAACACGCGACTTCTAGATTGATCTAAAACCTATCCCTTCTTCTACACATTTACCCTTTCCATATAAATTCTCTGTTCCCTGGTAGTGCAACGAGGCTAGAACCGAAAGAGTTACGCTTACCCCGGAAGGGATTTGGCTTAATGGTACCATAAAAAATAATATCTACGCTCCCCTAACTTTAAATTGATATCAGGTAAATGAATTTTTAGTAAATTTCTTGATTTAATCGTTTTATCAGAAGTTAGCACAAAAAATGAGACTTTCAATGTGACGATCGTAACATTGAAAGCAGTACAATTAAACCGCTGCATCTTACATTAGAAAGAGATATAAAATTTACTTCAGGGAGTGGGGAGGTCAAGAGTATCTTAGGCGGTTCGAATTATTTTTGTATTTTCATAATAAGTATGTAGGATTTATTTATTTATTTATTATGGACTGGGAAATTAAAATTTTTTTTGAGCTCTTCAAATTTAAAATATTGTGCAATTTTTTTTTATTTTGAAAACCAAAAGTTTCATTAAATATTTGAAACTTTCGAAAAATAAATCATGCACGTCGTTTTGAAAGAAACGTTCCATGAATTTATTAGAAGGCTTGAAATATTTCAGTGGGATGCACTTTGAAGTGTACACGTATATGTTCTGAATAGCGATATATATACTCGACACTAACCGCAAATGTGGTTAGCTCGGCATTCCGTTACAACGAAAAAGAAAAATAATGAATTATGTATTCATCTATTGATTACTTTAAATACAATTTCTCTAGAAAGTAGTGAAAATTTATATAATAGTTTTTGGAATCTTCACATATACGAAATCGAGGGGTACAACACTTTTCGAACAGCAACGGTTGCGTAATGCGTATGTAGGTTATTGCACTCATCATACAAAAAGTTCCAATCATTTGCTGCTTCAAAAAGTTTTCTTTTTTGAAAATTGTTACTTGATCCTGTCTCAAGATTTAACATTTTTCAATTATTCATTCTTAAAATGCTTCAGATAAAAAACTATTCAATTTTTATTTCTTCAATTTTTATACACGGTATTTGAAACAGTTCATTTTTAAACAGCTACAGTTTCCATTTTTTTTAAGCTTTCCTGTTTCACATTGTTTAATTTTTAAGACTTACATATGTGTTTATGAAATTATTTGATATCAATTTTCAAAATTTAAAAAAGATATTAATATTTAAGAATGGTTAATCTGTTAAGTCCTTCCTTATAAAAAGGATTTTTTAGAGATTAAATAAAATACGATTAACACTTGGTGAAGGTCAGTATTGAAGAATTCTGACAATAATATTGCCCTCTCAATTTCGCCCCCACTTAAACAGCTCAATTTCATTTCAGGTCGCCCTTCACAATTCCCATAATGTCCACGGGACCCCAAAGGAATTTTCTTTTGGTCAGGTGCCAATACCACAGTATTTACCTTCCTTCTATATTCTCTTTTCTTTCTTTTTTCTTTTTTCTTTCGCCACTTCTCACCCGATTCACACCCAATTTCTCCCATTTGGGCTCTTTTTTCGTCCTTTTTTTCACCTGCAGGTAGAAGTCAGGAGAGAACTATTACTCTATTGGAATCGATTTAAGGAGAAAAACCAGAAAAAACGAAAAAAACTCTGAAAGGTACTTCTCTGGGTAATTTACTGCGTACTTTTTTCCTAAAGAATGATATTATACTCTCCTAAGGAGGGTGCAGTGTTGCATTCAAGAAAAAAGTATTGGTTTCGATAGGGATGGAGATGTAAGGAGTTTGTTGAGGAGAAATTTATTAGGTATTGTGACTTGTGGTATTATTCGGGTGGAAGTACCTTCTTAGTAAAAAAAAGGACTACTGGATTTCACCTAGCTTCTCAAGTAGAAAATAAAGCCTGACTATAGTTAATTATGCAATTTTAAGGATAAATTTTATTCACATTTCATTAGATAAACACACATATTGCAGAGTCACATGCCAGATTTTCATAGATTCTCCTAAGGCACAGAAAAAATTCCATGAGCTTGGGGACTCGAACTCCTGACAGTAATTTCAAGCCTACATGAATTTCCAAGGCAGTGCTTTAGTCCTGCCGTATACTCTGCCGCCTAAAATCAGAATTTGACTGAAGACACAATTTCAATGCGATAAAGTATAATGTATTGTCAAAAGCTGAAATAAACAATCAATAACATTGATTTTTTATTTATAAACAAAAAAAACGAGAGGACGGTACAATTCTAAGAGAAGTACATTATCACGTCATTAAAAATAATTTTTAATTTATAATTCTTTAAATAAAAATACTATAATATGTAGGTTATATTATGAATTTTTCACGTGGCATCTTTACAGATACGTGTATATCCTATTTTTCGAAATTCTCTTCGAAAACTCTTCACTCTTTCACAACGACCTTTATATGTTTTGTAAAAGACGGTATAATAAAAAAGATTTCGAGCATAAAAAAATTAAGACTGTTAATTTTTAATGTTTTTATAAATCAATTTTATGATTGAAAATCACATTTGCATTGTATATTTTCAGATGAAAAGACAGCCATGGTTGCCGGGACTCGAACCTTTGATAACTTCTTGTTAGGAATTTCTATATTTATAGCAGCGTCTCTATCCATTCGTATAATCTGTCGCCCAAAATCAAGAATCATTTCTTTGGGAGAATTTAATGAGTACAATTTTAAATAATAATTTAAATTTCTCTGACCACGCAATTGCAATTGCAATTGCAATTCTGAAATACGATAAATGTTTCGTAAACATCTGAAATAGCATGCGCAGTTGTTTTTCTCGCAAGATAAAGCAGTAATCTGCCGTTCAAAACAAGAAAACCGGTAACTTCATTTTTCATGCAACTTGAGGTATTGATACATTTACGATCGTACAAACTCACTCTTTCATAAACGTTACCATATATATTAATAGCGAGCGCACTTTTTTGTACAGGGTTTATCATACCCTAAAAATTATATGATTTTCTTCGAAGACGGCTCAAATGGAAAGTTTTGGCCAATAGATGTGCATTAAAAAATCAAATTTGCTATGTTATTGTGATGTTCTTTGTTATCAGAGGTTGAAAAATAAGAAAAATGAGGAAATTCCGTCTTTTAGATCACTATGCTGGACATGGAGTCTTTTCTTTTAATTCGATTGTCTTCGAAGATGGCTAAAATTGAAGGTTTTGACATGTAGATATGCATTAAAAAATAAAATTTGCTAGGTCATAGTATTGTTTTTTTGTTATTGGTGGGTAAAAAATGAAGGAATGTCATTTTTTAGACCACTATGGTGAAAGCTTTCATTTTAGTCCGACTTTTTTCGAGAATGGTTCAAATCACTAAGAATTCTTTTGCCTAGTCTTTCGTCTTTTAACACTAACTAATGTTGTATGAGCATTTGCATGTGCACGCATTGTTGCGTGCAACTTAAAGCTAGTATGATTTATAATAAAAGAATAGTAATTAAGGCTTTAATAAACAATTTAATTTCGTCCACATCTGCAAAATTTCTAATCAAACAGAATAAGACCTGTAACTATAGCAATACAGAAAAACAAAAACCTCTAACTACATGAGCTCATGCAGTGCATCGTCATTCGTTTGAAGATACACTCTTCTCTTTTTTGGTTTACGAAAAGTACATTTGCGTCTATATCTCAAAATCAGTTTGACTCTAAATCTAGTTAAAGGTTTTATTATTTTGCACGGCAGTAATGGCCGATGATCCGTAAGGCCCGCAACAAGATCAAATGCGCGTGTCAAAAAGAACGCGCATCGAGACAATTCGCTGCGCGAACTACAAGTTTGATTAAAATCTTGAAATATGTGTTAATTATTTTTTTGATTTTGTAGAATTTTTGTGGATGTTGTCCTGTCCATCAGAAATAATGTGGTTTAAGTGCATGGTCACACATATCAACATGACCGCACAAAAGACGTAGGTAAAAACGAACCAGAGGTTTGGAGTTTATTATAAATGTATAAAGTGTTTATAAAAGTATGAAATATATTAATTCCAGTATGTATAAGTAGATTCGAATTCATTCGGTTGATTAATTTTAATTTATTCCTTAAAATTAATTAACCGAAAAACCATTGTTTCTTCTGAACGGTTTTCGTTACTGCTACGAAAAATTACGTAACGATTCATATTTTTACGAAGCATGTAACAGAATAAAACTTTAGCTACATGTTTCGTGAAATTGCGACAGCAATTTCTAGCTTCATATAAAATTAATCAAAATTTCTTCTGAATGAAATAGAAAGGTGCCTGTTCTCCAGTTACCGTATACACGGAGAAAAATGAGATTGAATTGTTGGGGCACAGTTTATAGTGTTCTATTGGGAACTCAGCTGAATTTGCAGCAGTCCAGTAACCATTCCTGGATCAGCCAGCACCGAACCGAAGTTTGCCTTACATGATGCCATGAGGCCGTTTACTGCCTCAAACTTTAGCACCAGAATGCCAGATTGCAGAGAGGAGCTGATTGCTGCATTGGAAACCCGGGTTCAATTCTCGCCAACTACGGTTTTTCATCTTCATCGACATTCACCTCTTTGCGAGTATAGGGCTGATTCCTGTTCTGTACTGGACTCTGTACAGCTCACTAAAGGAGTCAAGCAATCGGCGAACTGTAATGTCTTGAGTTGCCTAATGAATTTAATACCGCAATTACACTTGGATCAATAAGGTCATTTCAATGTCGAATTTTTTTTACAACGCCAGTTCAGTCATGAATATCTCGACTACTAGCACTAAAGACCCGATTTTTCACTTTTATTTTTCTCCGTGTAGCATTTTATTGCTATTGCTATTCAAAGCATTTCCCCAAGAATATTTCCTTAGATAGTGGACACCATCGCGACGCCTACACCCGCGAATGCGGTCTCTCTCTAAATTCCTGTGCGTCCTTTTTTTAAATTCTCAGTATCGACGTGTACCCATTCACGGATCGCGAAGAAGGAAAAGAGAAGGAGAGAAAAACATGATAGAGAGTTTACTGCGAGAGGAAAGGCGACAGGGAGTCGGTGCGTAGAACATTTAATTGAGAAGTTCACGAAACAATGGCGAACCGATACGATACGACTTTCCTACACATCGATATGTAAACACATAAGCAGATAAACATATAAACATATAAACATATGCGTTGCACTTATAAGTTCACACATGCTCAAAAGAACATAAATACATACACAATGCCAGGATCACATATGTATTTATTAAGTGCCGATGGACTCTACACATCCATATGGGTAATTCTCTATTGACAGGGCACTTTCGTGTCCAAGGGGTAAATGATCAGAACTATTGATTTTGTTGTGAAAAAAAATCGGCACGAATCTTCCTTTTAGTGTCTCGTAACGTGATTAATAGTAATAACATTGATTTTATTATCGCAATTTACAAGAAAATAACATTAAGTGTCCTAAAAACGGCTTTGAAGAATGTCCAAACATGCCCGAGGCATAGTTTACAGCCCAATAGGTAATATATAATTAACTATATTCAAATGTTTGCTTAATGGTCTTAAAACTTATCTCAAACGGATTCGGAAGTTTTATGCTGTTACATGTTTCGTACAATGATGATAAATTTCGGAAAATTATGATAAATTAAGGAAAATTGAGTTACAAGGTTCGTTAATTTAAAATAAATCTAGAGAAATTCAGTTACAAATTTCGTAATTTTCGGTTACAATTATGGAAGTTTCTGATACATTGTATCAGATAATTCCGAAAGTTGTAACGACAGAATTTTACGTTTCGAGTAATGGAAGTTTTATGCCGTTACATGTAACAGAAAATTATGAAACTTTTTTCATAATTCAAGGTAAATTTACAAATATTCCGTTACAATTTAGTAATTTTATGAAAAATTTCGTAAAATTCTGTCACAAATTTCATGAATTTAAGCTGCAGTTACGTAAACGTATCGGAAATTTCATAAAATTTTCCATTACTTTTGTAATGTAATAAATTCGTAAATTTCAGAATATTTCTAGTAGTGTACAATTTACATGACTAATACTGTATTTTAAGTGTAATATAGACAACAGTATATACTGAAATATGAGTGTCCACCAAAATCTTCTTGTGGTCACGTCGATACGTAAATTGCTATCATTCGACTACGAGGAATTGCTTTTTGGGTTCGATGTTGGTGTCAAATTGAAGAAAAAACATCTCACTACTCATTCGCCAAGTTTCAACAAAAAACTTAAGAACTTTCATCGCAAAATAAGAGAAAGTCCAAGAAAACGTTGCGTATTGTGTTTATGTAGTATCCATCCACGTAACTGGTAATACATTTCATATTTCGGAATAAGACTAAATAAATGAATGACGAAAATATATATTAGAGCGGGATAAAACAATTTTCCAAGGGATTTTGGGATCCCTTCTAATTTAGAATTTTAGGAAGACTTTTTGTGTTAATTTCCATTGACGTAACATCCACCGACGTAACCTTACTTTTGCCTTCTCCTCAGGGAAACCCGATAACAAACTATTATCCTCCCAAAAATTTTTTGCCAAATAGTCAATGAAAAGTAAGGTTTTTATATAAATAATTTCATTTCATATACGGAGATACAAAATCAGCAACATGAACATTTTATTGCATTGCCTGATTTTATGAAATAATAGGCCTTATTGTTAGAGGAATATGGAAAATTAAAGATGTCAAAATGCTCTAGGACTGCTACAAATAAGTTTGTAGCGTGATTACTTTTACGAGCTCTTTTTCTATTGCTACTAAATCTAACTTGAACTACAAAATACCATTTAAAAAAGATTTTGGGAGAAATTTTTTCATTTAAAATGTGCCCTCTATGTGCAGAATTACCCATATAGATTTATTTGCGTCTATTAATGTGTTCGCGGTTGTAACCGTTGTAAGAGATGTCACCGAACGTCAACGACCTTTTATTGGTCGGCAATATTGCCTTACGCACTCCTTATCATTTTAATCCCTCGTAATTTTCTTACGTTGTATCAGCTCCCTAGTGTATGTTATGTTCGCTTACTGCAGAGTTTACTCGTTGAATTTACTCTGGCGGTAAACTTTGATCTTCACTCATTCGTTTATATACTTCGTTCGACTCGCGCAGCAGGATTCATGAATTGTACCCCTTAACAATGGGTATTCGTATATACGTATATTATATACTTTTTTCAACGGTAGCATTTGTTTTTTCTTTTAGATTGATGGTGACCCCGTTCTCAAGTTTTTGTTCTCTTAGATTTTTTTTTGCTGGAGAGAGATGAAAAAGTTTGGAGAATGATATGTATTAAAAAGGGAGTGTCTACACGTACCGAAAAAATACGGCTATTTGTACCGCAATTTCGGTACAAATAGCTCCTATTCCAGGTCAAGCTGTTCATACCTCAATTTCGGCACATGTAGCCACGGGCTATTCAAAAATTGTTATGGGCCTACCTCTATAGATCTTTTTGTTGGATATATAAAATACTAGTTAAATTTGAGAAAACAAAATGATTTCTTTCAGATATTTGATTGTTTTTCGACTTGCATGGGTTGTCCTAACTGAAGTGGTGAAAATTCGACAATTTCAACTGTACAACAGTAACCAAAAATTTTCAAACAAGATTCTAAGAAACATTTACTAACGCAATTTTTGGTCCAATTTTCAGATTTTTGTAAATTTTGAAACTGAAACGGTCAGGATTTGAAATTTTCGTGAACCAATAATGTTAATTTTACATATAAAATTAATAATCGCAGAATTTTCAGAATTTTAATGTAATATCTTCAAATTTAGTTATTTTTAAATGTGAAGTTCAAATAAATAAATCTCGGTGAGGCTTTAAATTTAAATAATCGTCTATTTAATAAAAAATATATAATTTCTATGTTGGTTTTAAACAAGTTTTCCAAAAAGAGAAAATGCATAGTTGTAAACAACTAATTACGTTACCAGAGTTGTTTATAATTATCGCCAAGAATATTTTTGATCAAAAGGACTATGTTTTGAATTTTAACTCTCAGGCAACTTCATTTCTTTGCTTTTCGGCTGATAATTTTTTATTTGTTTGGCCTAGTTTACATTGCCTAAAGTTGTCCTTCTGCTTTTCAAACAATTATGAGATCATTGAGTTTTTGTTTGTTTCAAAAAAAAATCTTGAAAAATTGTTTTTTTCTAGATTTTGGTGGTAACGGAGGCCGCGGCTAAAAGTTCCGGAGGTAATTGGTTCGATTATTGAGCCAATCACGCCAATATGTCGGCTATTTTCAATAACATCCGAACACCCGGTCCCTGTGTTTGTGAACAAGGACTAATCGCACACCACCTGAGTAAAGATTTTTCGATTGTTATTTTTTGGTCTATTATAATTATCTACGATCAGAGTCAATAATTATTTCGTGATTATGAATTCAATGATGTTTAAGAATATTTATGTGACAGCCTTTATTAGACCATTTCAATTCATAATCTGAAAATTTTATAAAGTTGCCACATGTGACTCTGTTTTAAGATACTTACTTTGAATAATTAATATAAGTTTAATATATAAGATGAATATATAAAATGAATTATAATTATAATAATATAATATATAATACATTATTAAGCTATTAATAAAATATCGATATAATTATAATTTAATATATTAAAATAACATAATAATATAAATTGTAATTATAATTAGATGTATATGATACTAATAAATATTAATAATAATAAATATATATTAATTAATATTTAATAAGATTATAATAAGTTTTGAATCTGAGAGTAAAAACATTCAGATATTTTTTGAAAAAACATTTCTTAACTTTTAGTAACAACCTACACCAGGGCGGTAACAACTAGCCCCGCAACGGGGCTAGAAGTTCCGCTCCGAACTGCCATAAATCAATGTTTTTCAATAAAAAACCAATGATCATATAAAACAAATCTGCTTGAAAGGTTAAAATACAATACATTTAACGATAAATTAATCAATAGTAAATAAAATAACTATTTTTTTATAACTTATTTTTAATGTTAACGAAAAATCGTAACTTCTAGCCCCAGCCTTTCCTACATTGTTTTCTTGGGAGGCTTCCAGCAAGTATCTCTTTCAAGATCGCAGCTCACCTACGCCGAGGCAAAATCCGGACTCTACATATAAATCTACACAATAAATAATAAAAAAGCGGAAGTCTTCTCTCTGCAAATAAGGTTGTAAAATCGTCATCGTAAATCTCGCGAAAGCAAACGGGGAGGGTCTGATCGGGTAGACCGATGTGGAGGTTAAAGGGAGGGAGAGGGGTTTGTACTGGAAGAAAAGAGTTTTCTAAGGAAGTAACTTTCGAAGTATGGACATACGAACAGCAGGTACACGTGTGTTTCTAAAGGAAACATGAGCGAAGCGTACCGCCGACAGGAAAGTACAAGTGTTCAGAGGAACGTATATATAATTTATATTCGAGTCCCGTCGACGAGCACCCAGGACTTTATGTGTCTTTCTGGAAACGATATTAAGAGGCAATTAACGGGCTGAGGAATTTCGATCATCAACCTCCTTCTTCACTCTCGACATTCTTCTTTTAGTGCTTTTTATTCGTTCTTTCAAATATCTACCTGACAACATTGCTAAAGGGCATAGCAGGACAAGCATTTATGTGCTGCCCTCGCCCGTGCAGATATCGTTATGTGGTCTTAGTAAGGTTCTGACCAGTTTGCCCAACTTCTGGTGTAGCCCTGAGCGGACAAACTGACATGAAATGTACTTGCACCGTACGCTAGACGCAGGCTTAAATTGCTTAAGTGGTGATAAGCGTAGCTGAGGCCTAACCTTGTTGCATGAGAGGGAGAGAGTCCGGACGCCTGCTGTTCTACCCCTTCTTATACTTCATAGTTAGACCTCAGCTACTGTTTAGTTTGTGATGTAATAACTTGAGGGAGTTTTGTATTTTTGAAGTTTATTATTATCACTATACACAAACTTAT
>JAUMHM010000005.1:41458379-41469233 GCA_032362435.1 Melikaiella ostensackeni
GCGAATATTATGATGAGAATGTATTCCTTAAGGCCGATAGAGTCTTAAGTAAATAAATTTCCTTTCTCATTTGAAATAAAAAATAAATTTAGTAATTTGTGCATGGAGAACATATAACAGCGAGCGCAAAGCGCGACGATCGGATCGGGCGCCCCAGGCGCGCTCAAACTTGCGAACGAAGTGAGCTGCGCGCGATGAGAATGTGCCCGAGAAGCGGGCAGATTTTTTTTTTAATAGTTCAATACGGTTTTGATACTTTCTTCCTTAGTTATTTTAAAATCTTGCAGTATTTTTATTAAAAGAATGAAGGTAACTTTGATAGATTGCTACCAATTATGTATATTAATTTTAAATTAGATCGTTTAAAATTGGGTCCTCTTCACATAGTTTAAGATTTTGACTATGGTAAAAAAATGTTTATTATATTTATGATAGTATCGATTTATGATTGATGGGAATGATATGGTCTAAAAGGACCACTTTTTAGTCAAAATAACAATAGCTGGATTGGAAATTTTTAATATTCTCGATATTATGGCGGATGATAAATTCATCCCGTTTAGTCCGACGGCCCTCATTTAAACAAAACCGTATCAATATAAATGTATGAATAAATTCATGAAAATGGAAATTTTTCATTTTATGGTTCTACAAGCATCAATAATTGTACTACTTAGTGAAACAGAACTAATTAGTTAAACTTTAAAAATTTAATAATTTAATATTAAAAAGTCGTATGACCTTGAATATGAAGTCCTTAAGATTGTACATCACATAGAATCCTTTAGTACTGTAACATATAAAATTCTAAGTTTTTAAAGCCTCAAAACGAAAAATAAACAAAATTTAAGTTTTAAAAATTCGAGAAATTTAAATTAACGGGCCAATCGAAATTCAGCAGATTCAATATGAAGCTTTGAAAATGGAACAATTTCAAAATAGGAAAGTTTGCATGTAAAAATTGAAACTTAGGTACCCTCAAAACTGAATAATTCCAAAAAAGCATTTTCAAATTGAAAAAAAATGAGAGAGATATTAAAAAACAATTTAATTCAAATAATATGAGATTTAATATACAGTTTTTCCCATTGTTATTCATTTATCCGTCTTATACAATAAAGTACAACAATGTGAAAATGATATTTTTTTTAAATTTGTGACTCCTTTTACCATTTTGTAAACGTTTTCGAATCCTATCAAAAAATTGTAGTTTCTAGTAGATTTTTTTCTATTATTTAAAAAAAATTGTCAATATTCTTAGAAAATTACAAAAGAAATGTCTATAAACTACAATTTTTTGTAGAATGCGAACACTTTTACCAAATTTTACAAGTGATTACAAAAATGGACAAAAAATTACAATTTTCACATTGTTGTACATTATTACCTTTTTTATTGTATTTTATTGTGCCAATACATTTTCATCAGGGATTTTGAATTAAATGAAGATAGTAAAAGCTCAGTCTTTTGAAATTCGAATGAGAAAATTCAGTTAGTTAGGAAACCAAATTCTTACTTTTGTTGCAGCCTACTTTTATTACCTCTCAAAATGAGCCGCCATTTTTTATTAAAAGTAGATTTGAGTCAGCCTTCATCCTAAAACTACACTCCAAGCCACATTTTTGGGTAAACAGGTAAAAATATTTAAAAATTCAAAAATTCCGAATTGAAACTTTGGAAACTGTACAATTTCAACTGTATAAAAAAGATCAACAAAGTATTCAAGAAAGATAATTTCTAACGCAACCTTCTTGTCAAATTTTTAGTTGCTGTAAATTTTGAAATTGAAATGTTCAGGATTTGGAAATTTCGTAGATCAATAATGTTGGTAATAAAACATATACTAAAGAAATATCCACAAACAACAATGTAATGCTAGGATCCGGACACTTTTACCATATTTTACAAGTGATTACGAATTTGGGCAAAAAATTACAATTTTCACATTATTGTACTTTATTATCGACTTTATTGTATTTTATTGTAAGAATACATTTCCATTTTTCCATTCCATTTTTTTGTTTTTTATTACTGTGGGGGGTCTCCTAAATTTTCCAAATCCAGAAAAAAATTTGCAAAAATTAACAAAGCTGCGGCTATTTTTCAAAAAATAAAAAATTTGGGTTTTCTTCGAAAAATATTTGAGATACAGAAAAAAGATCTGAGTAAAAGTTGTTCTTCTTGAAGAGACCGACACAATTTTCTTTTTTTCATTTTTCGATATTCTAAACCATTTCTTGAGTATGCACCTTCAAAAATCTGTGTTTTTACTCAAAAAAACGTACTCAAAAAATGATTCAGAACATCGAAAAATGGAACAGGAACTTTTTTTGGGCCTCCTCAAGGAGAGCGACTTTTACTTTGAACTGTTTCCCTTACCTAGCACGTCTTTCGAAAAAACCCAAATTTTTAATTTTCATAAAAATAGCAGCCATTTCGTTAATTCTTAAGTTTTTTAAAATTTTTTTGCGGATTTGGAAAATTTAGAGAACTCTTCACAATAATAATCTAAATCCAGAGAAAATTTGGTAAAACTCAAAAATTAACAAAATGGCGGCTATTTTCCTGAAAATAAAAAATTTGGGTTTTTTCGAAAGATATGCTAGATACGGGAATAAAGTTTAAAGTACAAATTTTTCACCTCGAAGAGACCTATAGAAAGTTCCTGTTCTATTTTTTTGATATTTTGAATCGTTTTTTGAGTACGTTTTTTTTTTAGAAAAAACACAGGTTTTTGAAGGCAATAGATAAACGGTTCAAAATATCGAAAAATGAAAAAAGAACCTAGAATGGAAAAGAATGCTCGTTTTCTCTTTGGAGAAAAAATTTCAAACATTTTTTGGCACCCTATCTTAAAACTTCTTTTAGGTCAAACATAACACATATACCAAGTTTCATGCCTTTTTAATAGTGTTGCCGTCAAGCGAGAAATGTCAAGCATGAAGACAAGACAAGACGAGACATACCTGCCGCCTTGAATTTCTTGTCTTGGATATGTCTCGAAAATGTCGAGGCCTCGAAAATCAAGGCCTTGTCTTGGGCTTGTTTCGAAGTCTTAAGTTTCCACTAGCAGATGTGCGAACGCCTACCATTCAATGAAAATCGCTAAAATCCTAGCTAACCTGACCCTTTCCAGCAGGGATCTTTTGTTTGTTAGCTGGCCCAGATAAAGAAATAATTTTTTTTTAAATTTTTTAATTAGCAATATGAAAATAGAATATTCGGATTCTTCAAGTTTTCACGGTTGCCTGCTTATGTAATTTGTGCAAAAAAGTTTAAAAATGCCCCCTACAATCGTCCTACGAAAGCATAAATCTATTCCCCCTTCCCAGGCGGTCGGTTCGGCGAAGGAAAGATGCCCATCTGCGAAGGAAATTCAAACCTTTGAGACGAGCCCAAGATAAGGCCTCACTTTTCAAGGCCTTGAATTGTCTCTAAATTCAAGGCCTCGAATTTTCCTGCCTCACTTTTTTCGACCTCCGCTTTGACATTTCTCGTCTTAATCGGCATCACTACTCCTTAACAATTTAAGACCATTTTAAGTGTACCACATTGACCATTCAGTTATTTCTGAGTATCTTCATGTGAGAAGAGTAGAGCTACAATTAGAAAAGTGATTTAGTTATTTTTTTCTAGAAAATGGAAGAATCGAGTTACAGGTTGGTTGGACTTGTGGATAAGGGGTTTGCCGGCGAAATCTTTCCCTCGACTCTCGGGATATCGAAGTCGATAATTTTTTCTTTGGTATGCCAGTATTATGTGTCCCCGGGAAACGGGATATCCCTCGACCTGACTATGCAAACAATCGATACGAGTCGATAGTCCGGAGGCCGCGTATGCAATGCGCGATCTCCTCGTTACAAGCGTTAAATCGTTTCCCACGGCTGCGAATCGAGGCGTTATCGGAGACTCGTTTTCTCGCTCGACCAACAAGGAAATTCCCAACCTAGCGAGGAAGTAATTCCAGCATCTCAGAAGAAAAGTCTCTGGAAAAAGGAAAAATTTCGATTACAGGAGCTCATGCTGAGAGGCCTGAATCCGATTAATTTCCAAACATGATAGGCAATTCAAAGCAGTAACAGTACAACTGCGCGAATGATTTTTAGATTATTTCTAAAACCTGTTCAGAACGGTCAGAACTTGTTCCTGTGGTCCGCAGCAGACAAATTGGAAGCAAGGATAATTTATTTACTTGGCTTTTAAAATTTTCGTGTAAGTATAAGGATATTTTTTGGGTGCATCTTCCTTTATACACATTTTATAAATAGGTCGATCTTAACATATTTAACTGCCAAATTTTAAATTGCTCTGATATAAAACAAAATATTTTCTGATGAAACTTGAGTAATATATTTTCATATTATATTATTAGCTATTTATATTACAAATTTTTTCAAATTAAAGTATTTTAAAAGTATATTTTAAAAATATTTGTATTCTCGAAAATTCAAATTTGAACAATTATTATTTACAAGGGAACTTTTTATACTGAATTTTCATGTTATTATTTCAAACCTTATAACAACCATTCACGGGTAATATAGAACATAATCACGGAAATACTCAAAATTTGTGATTTCTGTTCAGATTTTGAAGCTCCAAAATTCAAAGCATTTATTACTTTCACATTTATTACCTTCAGAATCTTTATGTTATAATAAAAACCTTTTAATCTTATTGTAAAGTCTGTCATGTTTTGCATAATCAAATAAAAAATATTTATAAATTTCAATAAGATTTTCCAGAACAAAAAAATCAGTGATACTGGTAAGATGATTTAGTAAAAGTCTGGAAGTAAAAACAAAATCAGCTACTGCAAATAATTTATTTGAACATTCGACTTGAGCCCTGAAGAGCTAGGTTTTCATCTTCAAAACATTGAAATCCAATAAAAAACACTCTAATCACACGAATTACACAAAAAGACAATGCCAGTCAGGGGGAGTGTATTCGAGTCACGAATTGGCGCGAAATACCGGCGCGGCGCTATTGCGCTTGCGTCATACGTACGAGTGCTCATGATATATAGAGCTGAGACAGAGTGTCAGACGGTTCCAAGACTCAACCTTATTTTCTACTTGTAGCGTCTCTAAACGTGACGAATATTTAACATTACACAACGCATGTTATTCCTATTCTAATATTAACTATGCACAGTAATACATTTTAACTAGGATATACTACATAAGGTCCCTTTAACAAAAGGTATTTTATTGAAACGAATCAAACTAAGATCTATATCACATTTAATATTATTAGTCCATCAAACACTTATTTGCAGATATACGATTAACATGATCTAGTAACCACAACCTAACAGTTTAGAAAGAGTACCTGTACTCGAGCAATAGTTACTAGTACCATAATACTCTAAAATGTAATACAATACTCTTTCAAAAAATCATTTCTCCACTTTTCTCCGCGTGGAGTTCTTTTTGAAAAAAGTCAATTTTTCCAGAAATTATTTGATGCAGAATTCACATGCAAGTTGCTAGTCAAAGTTGCTTCAAGGTTTTTTTAATGATTAATTTAATTTTGTAGTTTTGTACATTATAAAGTATGACAGAGACCAATATTATTTTTTTTAGTCGTGCTTGCCATTATATTTACCAATTGTTGTTTATTCCAGTACACCGCTAAAAATTTAATTTAAATTCGAAAATTCAGTTTCGCCAACTAAGTACTAGAGTAAAATAAAAGATTAGTACATTGACAGGCTTGATTCTAAAAGGAAATTTTTAAATGATGGTTTTTATCTCACTTTAAGATATACAAAACTATAAAATTAAACTGATAATAAAAAAGACTTTCAAATAACATTTACTAACTCATAATTCTCATAATTTTTGGAAAACTGAAATTGACTTTTTTCAAAAAGCGCTCAGTCGTCGATTTCAAATTTGATCTGTGTACTTTCATGAGGTTTCAGGGAACTATAATCAACCAGAAAATCCCATATGTAAACACATTTAAATTCAATTTGGTTAAGCCCCACCATGTACAAAGAGATTAAAAAAAATATTAAGCCAAAGAGGTCGGCAAGCGGCGTCAAGGAAGAGCTTCGTAGGCTAGAGGATTTGAGAGACATTCAAAACCATGAAAAACAAAATTTCCTCATTTTCTGA
The DNA here is from genome assembly GCA_032362435.1 of Melikaiella ostensackeni. Lineage (NCBI taxonomy): Eukaryota > Metazoa > Arthropoda > Insecta > Hymenoptera > Cynipidae > Melikaiella > Melikaiella ostensackeni. Next base: position 41,464,505 of record JAUMHM010000005.1, read on the forward strand.
TTTTTAGCTACTGATGTAAAAAAAGAAGAATATAGTACATTATAAAGTATGATAGAGACCAACATTAATTTTTTTTCGTCGTGCTTGTCATTTATATTTACTAATTGTTTTTTATTCCAATACACAGCTAAAAATTAACTTAAATTCTATAAGGGTTTAAGAGTGCTCAAAATAAATTCTTATTCATTGAAGTTTAGTTTAACATACAAAAAATCCATTTTTTGCAGAAAAAAGAGAAAATATATTAAAAGTGGTTAGAGATGAATATATGAATATATTTTGCAAAATTTTTCAAAAAGAACAAATTTTGTCTCTTCACTTATTTTTGTACTTAGCTTAAAAAATTATTTTACTTCAATTATAATTTTTAATCCATGATACATCGCAATTTTTAATCGCAAGGCCTTCACGATTTTTTTAAAGCTGCATAAATTTCGTAGATTTTAAGATGGTTCTCAAAAACTCTCTATAGAAATTGTAGAACTGTTTTAATTTTATTCTTGGGGAGTCTTTGAAAACTGTATTTTCTCCTGAATGAACACAAATAATATTGTTATAAGAATAATTCTCCTATTTTCCAGCGTATTATTTTATGACATAAGTTTTTGTTATAAGGTTTACAACCTTTGATTAAAAATTAATCATATTATTATTTGTATTATTTCGAGATGATAAACCCTAACTAGTACAATGGTCCCCATTCGATTATGATCAGACCAAGCGCAGTTTAACTTCGGTGATTGAACGAGAAGCCTTTCAAACAACTCCATGTGTCCCAAGGAACACGAAAGTTGAATTCTTAAAAATTTCTATTCCACTGAATTAATATTAAAAAATAAACAATTTCGAATGAAGTTGTATTAAAAGTAGCAAATTCCGACTTCAAGTTTAAGCGTTTCAAGTTTCTCAATTTCAATTTTGAAACTTTCGATGTTAAAAATTGTATGATTTTTAGTGCTTAAAAATGAACTTTTTTGTAGTAATTTAAAGCCAAAAAAGAAAAAATTTGTAAAAACGTTAAAAAATAAATTGGTTATATTTAGAAGCGTAAAAAAAATAAGGAGGGTCGTTCGTAGCTATAAGGTAGTTGAACTTTGGTAACTCTGAATGATTTTAGTATGTATCTTATGGAGATTCGCGCCATATCTCACATTTCTAGCTTTTGTAAGATATTTAGGATTGTAAATGGTACGGCGGCCCCAATCCGATTATAACCGAGCCAAGCACTGCTTAATTTCTATAATCGAACAAGAAGCCTAAAATAATACAATGCGTCCAAGTAGACACATATTGTCATTCCAAAAATGTATTTCATTTAGTACGCTGAATTTTGTTTTCAATGTAATAAGTTTTTTTTCAATATTGCTGTTTGTAATTTCTCCTAAAGTTATCATAATATTATCAATAATTGAAATCAGAATTGTTATATAGAGAAGGCATGGGCTTTCATCCCAGAGTTATAGAGTGTTATTCGAAACCAATTAGCGCCTCTGAAATGTATTGGATGCCTATGTAAATATATGTTGTTCTAAGTGTGGTTACGTTTATCGAAGTCACTTTGTTATTCCACGAGCAAAATCGAGGCCTCTTTTGCCAGCAGCCGGAAGCACCGTTAGAAACAATCTGAGAAGCGCGAATTCCTATATATATGCTCTATTATCATTAGTCACAACGATCATTAACAAGGCGTTTCTGAGCTCAGAGTAATCCGCATAATCGAATCCGGTCCTTCGAGTATTCACCGTAATGTGCTTTTTTTTCTTTTGAATGATAAGTTTCAAGAACTCGACCGCGGGAAGAGTTTACGAGATAAACATTCTTCAATCTAATCTTTTTTTTAAACTTCCCATGAGAAAAGTTGAGCATTTTTTTTTCTTTTACTTACTTCAAACAGGGAAAGAAGGGGAAATCCCTACACGGGGTATCTTCTCCTATCTGAAAAACCAGTGTATCAATCTGTTTAAACCTTAGGAATGAATGAAGTATATATGAACACACTACGTCGATCCCAAACCTTGAGCCATCTAAATCCATTAGGAAATGAGAAAAATGGAAAAAGATGTTTTTGAAATTATGCTGAAAAAATTTACCTTGACTTTACGAAGTATTTGCACAGAAATAAGGGGCTTTAAAAATATGTATGCTTATGACTAATATTGCTAAGGGTCTCAACTAGAACATCCGTTGACACAGAATGCTTGAAATTGCATAAATAAATTAATATAAATCATTTGCTTATATGCGGCATTTGATCAACACTAGGTAGGAAACACTTGCTCAGGGAACGTAAACTGAGTACTAAATTCGTTATTTTATCACATTTTTACATGCATAGACTATTTTGAACACTTTTTCTTGTAATTCCATGAAAAATAACTTTGTTCATACTGTGTAAAACAAGATATGGTAATCGACGCATTGCGACCAGATTACCCGACCCACTGATAGCCAAATAGACACTGATAGACATACAAAAAATCGCAAAAATCATTATTACACGGTCTTATCAAAAGTTATTTGTTCTATAATTCTATGATTATTACAGAATTTTAGAAAAAACTAGCTCTTTATGAAACTGTGAAGGAGTGATTTTTGCGAATTTTCACACTTTTAAATTGAAAATCGTTCAAAGTACGGTAGTTTTTCCTCCTCTCCCGGCTATCCTTTTTTGATACTCTTCTCTCTAAATTCGAATCAGTAATACTTTTTAATTAATTTCAATCTGTGATTATGAATTCTAGCTATAAATTAAACATTTTTATTGATCAATCAGTGAGTTTAATTCATTCATCAGTGAAAAGTAACTGATTCATAGCTAGTTTCAGTCCCTGGTTGAAATGAGTAAAAATTTTAATTTATTCAAATTTAGAGAATTGGAATAACACATTTCAACTGTGGAATGAAAATATATTTTTGCAGCACATGTATGAAAATGGCTATTTTTCGTGTTTTTTTGTTTATAATATTACTGGTGTGAATGAAGCATCAGCTCAAAGAACGTTGTACGAAGAGAGATTTTGACTTAATGAAATCTATGTTCATACTCGTACAGTTAGTTCTTTTAATTTGGAAATTCATCGGCGGTGGCGCGGAAATCGGACTTCGGATTTCTATTTTCATTCTTTTTAATTTTCTCTAAAATAGTATTCAATACTAAATTTCTGTTTGGTGAATAATATTTTATACTCGATTCTATCAAATTTTGTCAGCAGGAAAATAAAATTCATTCAAATAAATATACATAAATAAAATATTTGAGTACATTTGTAAGGTTGTATCATTAACCTAGGTACCTAAAAACAATTAATTTGATGATTTTAAATTAGAAACATATTTTGTATCTCTAAAAACACGTTTATAGTAAGATACAAAAGTCTTTTCTTTGAATTTCTAGTATTTCAATTTAATAATTGAAGACATCTTAATAGCTAATTGTTTTGGGAAAAAAATTTATTCAACTTTTTTGAAATGTATTTTATATTTTTCTTGGACCTATTTTGAATGCCTTCTTATTATAAGTTATACTTTAGTTAAATATTTTTTAATTTTAAGAAATAGCAAAAATTTAGTTTAGACGCTTAGGAGCAGGCTTTTATTCTCTCTTGGAGTTGCGATGATTTTTCAAGACAATGTTGTTAACCTCATTGTCTAATCAGAAAGTAATAACCCAGTATTCAAATTAAAACGTCAAAATTAAACTTTATTGATTCCAGCGCTACCGCAATAATAAGATCGTAAAATATATTTATAAAAAATTATGAAATTTAATTTTGATTGTATTCAATTATTATACCTCAAATTATGCGCATCCTTCTGGCAACCTTATTATATTTATAATAAGTACCAGAATGACATTTTAATTACATTAACAGTGTACATAGAAAAAATAATTGTATAGCAGACTAAAAGTATATTAAATATACTTAAAATCAAAAACATCTGTAAAAATCATAGGATTAGAGAAAAATGTAAATGAAGTACTCAATGGTACATAATAACAGAACGCACATATTGTCCATATGGCATCTTTCTCAGAATAACATTTTTTGTAGGCAACGAGGGTATCATTTTTTTGACCTGATTGTACCAGATCGACATATTAATTGGTTGTAAAATTAAAAGAACCTGAGAAAATTATCACAAGATTTATGTTTATAAAAATGAAAATTGTATGTAAAACCTTTTGGCAACCTTATTTTAATAACAGTATGATGATATTTAGTAAGTTGAATTAGAACCAATCTATTCAGACTATTCCACTTTTCAAAAAGAAAAAAGTAATAATCCAAACCAATAACCCATTTTCTTTTAAATGCTAACTTCATCAAATTTTTTAAATATATTTAAGTAAAATAGATATCTTTTAGTAAATTGAGTGAATCATTAAAACCACAATTAAAAGAAATCTTAATTATTCATAGGCAACCATGAAGATTGGAACCAATTTTTGCTTAATGTCTCTGTTTTAAAATTTCTTAAAGACCGAAATAAGATCTGTTTTCTCTTAAAATTTGTTTGTGATAAAATTTTTTTTGAAATTTTTTTTACTGAAGAAGAACACCCAAAAAAGTTCACAATTCAAAAATAGACTTTGAGACCACCTGCTTTTTCAGCTCATTAGAGACAGATGTACAATAAATGTACAGAACATGAAGAAAAAAGAGGGAGAAAAAAGAAAGAGTCAACCAAAACTATCCTCACACTCTTTCTTTTCTCCGTCTTTTTTATA
>JAUMHM010000005.1:41469333-41483677 GCA_032362435.1 Melikaiella ostensackeni
AGGGAGAAAAAAGAAAGAGTCAACCAAAACTATCCTCACACTCTTTCTTTTCTCCGTCTTTTTTATACTACTGGGGACCAACATGTTTCGAAGCCAATTAAGACTTCCTTATCAGGGGTCATGTATAGGAAAAACAACAGGTATAAAACTGATAAATTGTTAGATTAGAAAAATATTATTATTACCTGAAAAATAAAAAAACAGTTATGATTGATAGTAATTTCAGTTTATTGGTACATATTTCATTTATCAATCGAAAATTGTTTGACATAGGCGAAAAAATTCTGAATAAATCCCAAATTTAGATCATTTTATTCTTTAATTGGAAATTAATTCCCGCAAATTCCAAATTATGACACAAAACTAAAGTCATTATGTCCTATTAATGATTCCATCCCAAATTCTATTGTATCTAGCAAGATCTCTTTTTAAATGAATAGTTTTGTTACCTTCCCTCTTTATGAATAGCATTTCCATGAACTCTCTTTTTTTTATTTCCTCCTGATACAAAATTTTAACATTATCCCAATTAAAGTCATGCCCATATGTAAGTCTATATTTTGTAAGGACCGAGTAATATCTTGCACTTCTATGAAAATTATTTTTATATTCACTTTTTCGTGTTCTAAGTGATCTCCTTGTTTGCTCTATGTAAACAGCATCACATTGTCTACATTTAAATTTATAAGTTACACATTGTTTTTCCAGTTTCTCATATTTGTCTTTACCTAATGTAACAATCAAGTTGCTTTTGAATGGACCTCTATATATCGTATGTAACCACAATTTTCCTAACATTGATTTCAAGATTCTTCAGATTTATCCAAAGTAAGGTAGGACAATAGTATTAAATCTATTGCAATCCTGTACATTGTTTCTGCTCTGATTATTACCTTTACTCTTAATTTGAACAATTCTGTTATGCATATGCTAGTAAATAAAAGTAATAGGATAATGTTTGAGAAGAAGAATCTGTTTGCATAATTCAATATTCTTTTCACAGATTTTTGGATGAGATAATTTAAGAGCTCTGTCAATTAAATTATTTAAAACTCTTATTTTTTTAATGGAATGATTAGAATTAAAATAAAGTTTCCTTCCTGAACCAATAGTTTTTGTGTGCCAATCAGTAATAATATAATTTTCATCAGTTTTTATTAAGGCCTAATCAAGAAAATTCAATCTACCTTCCGTTTCAATTTCAACAGTAAACTGTAATCTTGGATGCATACTCTTCAATACACTAAGTACGGTATCTTTATTTTGTCCATGTCAAGATAATACAGAATCATCCACGCATCTTGCATAAAAGTCGAATTCAAAATTAATTCTGTTAAAAACTTACATTTTCCAAATTTTCCATCACAATTTTAGCAATAATTGAGAAAGTACCATTGAATTCAAAATAAACGGAATTGAAAACATGTTCAATAGTATCAATTGTTTTTCGGCAATTTTAGTGTGAACTTTGATTGTATCCCATCTATTTTCAATAGCAGGTTTAACTCTTTAATATGGAATATTAGGAAACATGGCTATTACATCAAAAGAGACAAAAATGTGATTGTTGGTATGTTAACATTTTCGATTAATTTTAAAAAGGCTGCATTGTTTTTAGTTGATCTTGCTGGAAGAGTAACTGATTCTTTGATAATTTTACTCCCGAGTTCTTCTAATTTTCTCGTAGGTGAACCTATTGTTGAAATAACCGGTCGAAAAGGAAATTTTGCTTTATGAGTTTTTACTAGACCATAGGTAAGAGATAGATTTGTGTGAATTGCGTCAATGTCGCACTTTTCGATATTGTTTTCCAAACATTTCTGAAGTCCTAATCTCTCCAGAGTTTTAAATGTACCTTTTTGAATCATTTTTGTAGGATCCATTTGGAATAACTGCAAAACTATCTTTATCGTTTAAAATATGCATCATTGTTTGATTATAAACATCTTTTAATATTGCAACTGCAATGCTCCCTTTATCAGCCTTAGTAATCAATAGTTCAGAAAGACGTTTTAAAAAAAGTTTTGTTTCAAATAATCCTTCGCTTAATTCTTTTTATAATAAGGTTTGTGGCGTACCATTATTCAAAAATTCATTCGATAAACACATAAATCTTGCTCTGAATTCTTGTACTTTGTTTTCTGGTAATTTCGAAATATTGGCATAGATTCCAGTGAGTCAAAGTCTCTGTTCATGCAACGTTCCTTAAGCCGATGCTTCAAATATGAAAGGAATTTTATTTGACTATTAATTGTTTGAAATCTTGAAAAAGGCGAGGTTGATAACTGAGATGAGTGTTGAGCCTGGGGCGAAATTTGGGTCGACTGAAAGCTTGAGTGAAGTAAACAGTATAAACACACATCACTGCATCTGTCTACCAGAAACAGTTCATTACTATGCATTATGTATCGCGTTAACGAGGATATAAAAAAGCTAATGAGTCGTCTTCCCTCTTAGGCCTGTTCAACTTGGATTGTTTTCATTACTATGTCTAAATCTGAATAATCAACATCTTTTGTTAAAATCTCATTTACATTTAAATTACTATTTCACTTTTCCTGTAAGAATTATAACCTTCTGCATAAAGTATCTACAATGCAGAACTTCATTTTAAAATCATCTTCAAAAGCTGATTTAATGTATGAATAATCTTTTATAAAAATGTTGAAAATATAAAAATCATCCTATGTAAAAATAATATTTTTAAATCCTATTTGGAATACTTTTAGACAGAAAAATATAAGGGACCTGTATTATCACCGAGGTTGATGGCAACTGATCACAGAAAATTTTTTAACAACACCGTAAAACAGAAATCAACTGTATTGATCTAAGGTTAAACCCTCAAATTCAGAAATTTGAAAGACATTCTAGACTAGATGGAGTTACAAATTTATTTTGAAAAATTATCTGTGAAAAAAGGTCCTCTTTCGCTCGGCTGGGAATCGATCCCAGGTCTTCCGATTGCACCTGATCGGCAGGGGCGAACTGGGCGTGGGACTGAATCGGTGCAATCACCGATATGCCGAAAGACATCGAATTGATCTGAATTTAAGAAAACTTCTGATTAAATTCTGAGATTCAGATATTGACCTTCCTTAATTCAGACCAATTTTTGCTGAATTTAAGTTCATGTCTGAATTAAAGGTGTAACGCTTTTAAGTATTCTTTTTTACTGTGCTGAAATCCCATCGTATCCATTGAAAAACTCGTGAAATTCCATGAAATCTGCTGATACTCGTATTTCCTGAAATTCTGGAAAATGTATTACAATACATTGAGAGCATTTAAAATCCCTTAGAATATTTTTAAATATCTTAAAACCTTATAGGTCCTATAAAATCCATTCAAATCTTCTAAAATTCTTTAAAATTGTATGAAATTTTTTTAAATACCTAAAAATCATTAAAATCCTTGGAAATTCCTTGAAATTTATTGAATCTCTTAAAACTTCCTTCGAATCTTTTTAAATACTATGAAATCTTTCAAGTCCCCTTGAAATTCCTTTTCAATCCCTTTAAATTCTTAAAATATATTGAAAATTCATTCAAACACTTCAAAAAATCCTCAAATATCTAAATTTTTCTTTTAAATCTTTGGAAATCCTTGAAATGTTTTCAAAATCACTGCAAATCTTTGAAATCCCTCCATTCTTGTGAATAAATTCTTTGAAATCCATTATCATATTATAAATTCCCTTGAAATCTCGTGAAATTACATGAAATCTGATGATATTTCTTGAAGTATTTGAAATCCTATGAAGTCCTTTGAGATCCTGGTAAATGCATCAAAAATTTTAAATACGTTAATTAATACCTTTAAAATCCCTTAAGATTATTGAAATGATAGGAAATTTGATTAAATCCCTTGAAATCTGTTGAAATTCTTTAAAAATTCTTTGAAATATTTGGAAATCCTCTGAAATCCCTTGATGTCTTTTAAAATATTAAAAAATCTTATAAATTCTATGAAATCCTTCCAAATATTCCGAAATCCGAGTAGAAATAAAAATGGGGGCTAGTCAGGTACTGAAGCAGTTGGCTGCATTCAAAGTCGGGGACTATTCGGGACAACTGGCTAGCTCCCGACCAGTAGTATCACGGTGAACTAGTCGCGGGCTAGTCAGTTTTGAGACCCGACTTATTCTAGTCAGGGTATAAACAGAATATGGTCTGTACGATTTTTTTGCACCAACTCATGTCCACTTGATATGAGATATTGAGTTAAAAGTTTAGAAATTTAAATAAAAGACATTATGGAACGTAAGGCCAGATAAAGAATCCATAGTTTCTGTTATTTAATTGTACAAATTTCCAACTCGATATCTCATTTCATATGAACATGAGTTAGTGCAAAAAATCGTAAATATATGTAGGTATTTGCACACAATATACGCCTGCAATTTTGCATAAAAATAAGATCCTGAAATTGATTCATAAAGATTGTCCGAATATGAAAAAATCTTCGGATTTTTTCACACATGGACTCAACAAAATCTCTATCATCGCACATCATACTTAAAGAGGTTATCACTCTGAATTACATATTATAAACGTTAAAAAATATTATTTTATCTACGATGGATAGGAATTTCGTGGAGTACTTCTATCACGAGACACGACACTAGTGTTCTAAAGAGTTTAAGTGCTCGGAGAAATTCTCACGAGCATGAGAATATACTCCAGAATATGCTGGATCTTTATGCGCTTAAAAATTTAATGAGAATTTATGAGCATTTTGAATTAGGACTTAAAAAACCGTATCTTCTATTTTTATTAAAGTTCATAGCTAGAATTTCTTCCTGTTTACATTTTATGTTTTATTTCAAATTGCAATTGCTCAAATAGCTGAATTTATTACAAAAAATACTCAAATAATAATTAATTCATTTAAATTTCTCGAGAAAATTTATCGTCTTAAATTAGAAAGGGCGCTAAATTCAAATTATCACAGAAGTCAGAGTTTTAGCAAATCTATTTTTTGCATCAAGCAGTATATAATTTAAAACAAGTATGTACTTTATTCACTCTAGAGTGTGTTTGTAAAAAAAATTTTGTATGAACCATGATATATATTTTTTTAAGCAATAAATACTATACATTCTCTTAAATACTGTTGGCGCGCAATTCAGAACGGATTTTAAAAACAATTTTCATCATTATAATAACTGATAATTATTATTTAAAACCAAATGATTAAAATTGCATAGTCTTAAGTATAAATTAAAAAAGGAATTATGATTTATTTATTTTTCGAGATATACACTTACATACTTGGACTGTTAGAAGACTTGACAATTTTAGAAATTTTAATGCAAAAAGTAATGGGTATGACTTTAATATTTATTTATTATTTGTTCAAATTAAAAGTGATCTAGGCAGGATTTAACACACAAAAATTATTTTAAACTAATCGTCCAGTTATTTCCAATTACCTAACTCTCTAATCACAAGTATATATCGTATTAACATTTAGTAAGAATATGTTATATAAACTGTATTCATATATATGTTTTCTATACATTATATACGTTTTAACTAAAAAAAAGTCGGAGTATCCACAGAGAATTTTGACATTGAAATAACTCAAATCAGCATCCATGTATAATTATTGACAAAAAATGGCACAAAATCAATATATCCGCAGGAAATTTTGAGAAAAATATTATAATATTATAATAACTTCCTGCCGGAAACTGTAACACAAGAATAGCCCGACCAGAACCCGACTAGATCCCTCTTAGGAATTTGGACCAAAAAAAAACTCAATCAGTCTCCGACCAGTCCCCGACTAGGAACATTGACAAAAAACATGTCCCGACTAGCCCCCGACTAGTATCCTACTTTTAATGGGGCCAAGTGGACCAAATTGTACACGAGAATTCAAGGAAGTTCTTTAAAATCGCATTGAAATCAAGTGAAATTCCCTAAAATATTTGAAAATCTTTTCAGATCTCTGAAATCCTACGAAATCCCATAATTCTTATGAAATTCTTTGAATTGTATAGAAAGATACATTTTTCATCAACTTTGTATGTCTATTGAAATCCCTTGGAATCCAGAATCTTTTTACATCTATTGAAATCCCATTAAAATCCTTTGAAATCTTTTACATTCCCTGAAGTCCCTTGGAATCATTAAAAATGTCCTAGAACCATTTAAATCTTAAGAAATCCTTCAAAGTCCTAATAAAGTTTAGAAAATTCTTTTTAATACCATAAAGAAGTTTTAAGTTCTTTTAAAACTTCTAGAAATCTTAGAAATAATATCAAATCCCTTAAATAATTATTGTGAAATTCCTTAAACCGCCTTAAAATCTTTAAAAGCTTTTTCAAATTTCTTAGAACTTTTGAAAGCTTTGAACATTCCTTAAATTAATTTGAATTTTTGGAATCCTATGAATTCATTTGAAAGCTGTTGAAAATCCTTTGCAATACTTTTAAATCCCTTAAAATCTATTGAAATCCTTTTAAATCCCCGGAAATCTTTCAAATCTTTTGTAATATTTTGAAGCTTTTTTTTTAATTGCGTATACAACCGCTTTTAGGGCCGATCTACAAGACTTTTACGAGGCCGGTTGGTAAATTCCAGTCCCTTTCTGTCGACTGGCAATTGGGAAACCTGGGTTCGATTCCTAGCGGAGCGAAAGAGGACCTTTTTTTACAGTTAATTTTTCAAAACAATAGGGTTCAAAAGGTATACAGGAGCTGCAAAATAAATTAAAATAAATAAGCGTTCTTCAAATGTAAAACTAATTCAATTTAATCTCCTTAATATAATCTACAAAAGCTGAAAAGTATAATTTTCCCTTTTTTCTAATGTTTAGAAAAAAAACATTGAATTTTAGTTCGTGAAATACCTATCTTGTATCTATCGTGTAGTACGAATCCTTGGTTGGAGGCGGATGTGGCGTTGAAAGACAGCGCCTTGTTACTTAATTCCATGCGCTCGCTTAAATAGAACAACTTAGACTTAAGGTAGTCTGCAAAAATGAAAAACACGCTGCTCCACGCACAAACACACACACACACACACACACACAATGAAATCATCGAAAACGTGTTGTGGCGCACTCATATTCGTGTGCGTGAGTGCTCGCTAACGCACTTACACACACAAAAGGACACAAAAGCACGCAGGATCGCAATGTCGGGGGTGCCTACTGGTTTTGATATACGAGCGCACAAATACGATCGAACCTCCTTACCTATGTGAGTCATATCGAAAACCAGTCCTATAGTCAATGCTTGTACATTGCTGAACTCCTACAACCTTACATGAACTCACACATATTCAGTTCAATTTACAAATATTTATTTAGATTTGCACATATTTATATAGATTTACACACAGAGTATAAATGGGATAATTTAATTTGCCTTTAATGTACTTTCTTATAGCTTTTGTAATTTTAATCAGGAAAACCTGGTAGAAATGTATTTTTACATTTAGTCGGTGAGGTATATCTAAAAAAGGCTTAAATGGTTGAGAAGGCATAAAACTTGATACACATATGTGTTCTTTTTACCTACAAAAAGTTTTAGGATAGGGTGCCAAAAAATTTTTTTAAACTTTTTTCCCAAAAAAACGAGCTTCCTGAGTTCCTAAGTTTTCCAAGCTTTTAAATTCGGAAACAAATTTTTAAAAACTTAAATATTTAAAAAATGGCGGCTGGTTTTCTGAAAATAAGACATATGAGTTATTTCCAAAAAATATGCGTGATACGGGAAAAAGCCCAAACTAAAAGTTGTTTTATTTGAATAGACGTACAAAAAGTTCCATTTCCATTTTTTTGATATTTTTAATTTTTTTTTTGAGGATTTTAAAAAATGTGTATTTTTTCGCAACAGACAATGAGAAAAGTATTTGGTTCGGACAACCAAATAATAATTTTATTGCTCTTCGTGCAAGCAATATTTCTTGTTGGTTCAACCAAATTTCTTTCAGCAGAGCAAAACGTTTTGTTAAACCAAGAAAATGGTTTGTTGAATCAATATAAAGTTTGTTGAACCAATAATACAACATTTTGTGGCACAAAAATTTTTCCCAATGTAGTTTATTCCTTTCTGACTGCAGAAGAACGCGTAAGACGTCACTTGCTTATGATCATCACGTAGACAAAACATTAGTGACATTATTTTTATAACTTTAAGAAAAAATATTGTTTTTTGGAAATTTTCAAACATTACATTTTTTCAATTAACACTTAGACTATGTGCGGGACGTTGTTATTTCCATGTGTAATTGTGAATTGGTTCATATCGAAATGTTAGTGTCGTTTATTTTCTTCAAAATCAAGAATATGAGCCTTAATTTCCAAGTTCGAATTATTAAAAATTTTATCTCAATATATGAACTTCAAATTCAAACAAATTTGGAATAATATCATAATATAATTATAATATTATCAGGTTCTTTTTTGAACAGCAACAGTACAATAAATTATACCCGTTCAAAAACATACTCGAAATAACTCAGGTATTTATATACTTCTTTAAACAATATTTTACAGGGTACCAAGTTTACAGTAAGTGATTGCTTATATTATACATTATGTCCATAACGATCATACATGCTAGTGCAGGATTAAGGCCCAAATTCTGGATATTGAAGTAAAGAAACATCACTGAAATTCCTATCTGGACGAATTCACATGGAAACAACACCCCACACATAGTTTAAGCGCTATTTGAAAAAATGCAATTTTTAGACTTTTCTGAAAAACAATGTTTTTTAACAAAGAGAAGAAAAAACAAATAAAAACAATGACACTAATGTTTTGTCCACCTGAAGGTCATAACCAAGTGACTTCTTACACGTTCTTTAGCAGCTAAAAAGAAATACAACTATGTTGCGAAAAATATAGATAGTAAATACAAAAATATAAATAGATACCTATTTTACTACATATTTTTGAAAATATTCAAGAAAAGGTTCAAAATATCGAAAAAATTAAGAGGAACTTTTTGTAGGTCTCTTCAATTAGAAAAACTTTTACTTGGGGCTTTTTCGCGTATCTCGCATATTTTTCGGAAAAACTCAAATTTTTTATTTTCGGAAAAACAGCCACTTTGTTTTTCTTTCAAAAAAAAAGTTTTGGCACCCTATCCTAAAACTTTTTTCAAGTCAAGAAGAACACATATAACAATTTTTATGCCTCTTTAACAATTTCAGCATACTTTTGATAATTTCCTTTGTGCCGAACCGATTAATTTAATTACAATAAATTAAAATAATGTAAAATAATGTGAAAATTGTAATTATTTGTAAATATATGTAATTTCTTGTAAAATTTTGTAAACTTTTCCGAATTCCCATTAAAACAAGTAATTGCTACTAGAGTCTCTGTTGTAATTTCGCACTATCTTCAACAATTTTTGATAGAACAGTGGAAAATATTTTTAGTAGCCCTATGGTGAAAATCCTAATTCCTTGTAAAATTTTTAAATTACTTACACAATTCTGTAAAAGTGTCCCAATTCAAGCAAACAATTGTAGTTTATAGTAGAAATTATTACATATAATTGCATCATGCAACTTCTAGATTGATCTATAATTTTATTATCTACAATCCTATAATTTTTTAATCCCCAATAGTATAACGAGGCTAGAACCGAAAGAGTTATACGCTTACTTCGAGAGGGATATGGCTTAATGGTACAATAATAAAAAATTATGCTGAGTACAATTTTTTACGATTTTTAACGATTTTTTCAAGAAACAATGGGAAAAATTTACTAATAAAAACTACAATTTTTACTGAAATTGTTAAATGACAAAATTTAATCTAAAACTACAATTTTCGCATAATTGTGCTTCATTGTAATTTACTGTATTTTTGTTTGTTGAAAAATACATTTACACCAGAGAGCCTTTTAAAATATCTAGAGAACCACAAAAAAATCTACTAAAAACTACCATTTGTTCCTGAATGCAGACACTTTCACAACATTTTACAAATTTTACAAATTCCTTTGTAATATTTTAATATTTTGAATCGTGTGATATTTATATTACCTTAAACATGAAATTTTACATTTTTATAATCGAAGTGTCTAGGTGCACCAAAAATATTTGTGCTATGTTTACCGAACTTTGGTTCTCTAGGCACGGCCTTTATAATTGAAAAATTGTTTCAATTACCTAGCTTCTAAATATAGCCTGTTTATTTTTTAAGGTCTTTGCATCAATTGATGTCCAGGGCTGATACAATTTTGAGCTAGACCGACGAATTAGAAGTTTCTTTTTGCGTAGAGAAATTAGAAAAAAATTTACCTTCTTTATATAAGAAAAACTTTTTTGATATTCGAAATACAAGAACACTATATCTGGTGCACTTGTTCGCGTCTTCGAAACTCATTGATCAACCTATTGTTGAACCTTTCATGACCAAGTAGTACCAATTGATGAAATTTCAGAAAAATTATTTGTTCTGTTCATATGAAAAAAAACTTTTTTTATATCAGGAGTACTACACTGCCGTGCGAAACAAGAAAACGCGTAACTTAAACTTGGGATTTAATACCTGAATCACAATTGTTTTCCATTGAAATATATTAAAAACAATTGCAAATCATGTGCCAAATTCCAAATGTATATCCATGACTTCTTATGATCTAGCAATACCGATTTATAAATTTAAAAAGTATATTGTTTATCTTGTTTATATGAGGAAAACTTTTTTAATAATGGGAATACAACAGTAACGTATAATGTATTTGTTCGCATGTTCGAGACGCATCGATTGACCTATTGAAGAACCTTTCATGATCTTTGATGACCTACCAATTCCGTTTTAATTTTTCAAAAAAAATTATTTACCTTGTTCATATGAGGAAAACTTTTTTGATATTGGGAACATAACAGTACTGTTTTTTTTTCGAGTTTTCAAGTCCCTTCTAATGATCTACTGAGGAACCTTTTATGACCTTTCTTGATCTATCAATAGCGATTTATAAAGTTAAAAAAAAAAGAATTTGTTTGTATAAGGAAAACTTATTTAATATTTGAAATATAACACTACTGTAACTTAAAAAGTTGTTCGTTGCAACAAGACACACTGATTGACCTTTTGATGGTCTCTGTGATGTTCTGGAAATACGATTTTCGGCATAAGACAGATTGATAGAAACATCAACTTGATGAAATAAGTATCAGTTTTTTTTTAGTGAAAAATAATAAATTTCCCTCTATCAAGTACCAAATTTATTTGATGCCTGTAAGGAAGCAAAGTGCTCATAAAGTGAGCACAAATCTCCAACTTGACATTCTGTGACATCCTGCAAAGTGTTTGGACTAATCAGAATAATTGTATATACTCCTAATCCAATTCCTAAAACATTTCCAGTTTTATAACTTATACTTGTTTAATGTTGAATATGAAATCAGTGCAATAGAACTTTTCATAAAATTCAACTTTCGTATCCGTTGGGATAAACAGAATTATTTAAGGCTTCTCGTCCGGTCGCCGAAGTTAAGTAGCGCTTGGCCCGGTTATGATCCGATGGGGGCCGTCGTACTAGATAGGGTGAATTTATCAGCTTTTAAACTGTCTTCGCTCTCGAAACAATACCAGTATCACTGATCGTATTTTCCTGACATTTGCACTGCGGGTATTTCTAATTTTTTTGTATTGTTTTAAACAAATACCAGAACTATATTTTCAGGGTGCAAGCTGTGAAAATCAGTTTGAAAAATCGTTACCCGAAAGGTTTTGGAAAAATTATGAAGCTTAATACTAATTCTAATACCAACTAATTGCTGGTTGCTCTTTCATCAAATATGAATAAATTTCTGAACAAAAAAATTACTGAACAAATAAATAAAATTGTAGAAAATATAAATTGAAATAGTTTGTATGCAAAACTATGTTGTATTCACTATCATGTCATAAATATTTTCCCTGCAGTATATTTTTTGAATAGCTTAGATAGAATTAAATCCTACTTTTGTGTGAGAAAATCGGTGTGCGTACAAATATACTTTGTAATTGTATGCGTATATAAATGTACAATGAAAGTTCGTGAGGATGCTGGATTTGTCGTTTGGGGAAATAATCTTTTTCACGTGGATCGCTGCAGAGGTGACAATCGAATTCATGTCGCGGAACGGCTTTTCGAGTTTTTGATACTCTTAATCCACACAGGGTTGCTTTTTATTCGGGATGAGGGATTTAAGCTTGTCATTCTGTTCCGTGTTTTTTTTCTCATGCAGGTTTTACTGATTCAATCAGGGCTTACGGGAATCGAGAAACTATTTTATTTGGCTTTCCCAAAGATGGAGGCGTTTTTATTATTATTATTATTATGTTTGAATATTTATTTTAAGAAATAGCAAACCAAGATAGTAATTATTAGGAACGTAAATATAGAAATATCGAATTTAGAAATGGATTACCTACCGAGTTTCTGGAAAATGGAAAGGGATTATAACCTTGCTTATTTTTTATTTATTTAATAAATAATGACGACCTGATCTCATGACTTTCACGATTTACGACCTTGGAGAAAGGAGGCAGTTGTTTCACCTTTAGATAAAATTAGCTGGCAAGTATTCGACTGTACCCATCAAATAAAAAGAATCATCCAGACAGTCAATCACTCCTACATCCTCCACTTTATGTCAATTATATTTAAGAGAGGTCGATCAACTGTGACTTATTCCATTGTTAGCTTTCTGTCAGAATTACACATTTGTTAAAGAAATTATTTGTTTTATAATGGGGCCAGTAAACATTTAAAACGTTCACAAAGGTTATATTTTATTATTTATTTTCACCGCGTTAAAAAAAGTATACAAGGGAGAACAATTTTCAGAAAGCAATAGACATGAACGGGTGGAAAGATAAAAAATGGACAAAAATACATAGACCCTTTTTCTTCTCAGAATATCGAAAAATTTGTATCATTTCTTGCTTAATTTACTATCCTATTTAATATTTTCAATCTTTAATTAAAGGGGTGGTTGCATGAATTTCAGATAATATATTTTTTTTGATACTTCACAAAATTCTCAACATTTTAGTATGTTTAAAAACATTCTTGACTACTTCATTTCTGAGAAATAAACATTTTAAAAAGCGTATTGAAAACCCTATTCAAACAACTCTGTGACATTCTGCAAAGTGTTTGGACTAATCCGAATAATTGTATATACTGCTATTCCAATTCCCCATAAATATCCAGTTTTATAACTTATTAACATGTTCCTCTCTGCAATCAATATGTCCTTTTCTGTCCCAAATTGTCCCTTTTTATAATTTTCTCGTTCCGATATCTCTATTCTCTTTTATCCGAGTTTATCATGTGATTTATCTTTTTTTTATGTTTTGCCGATTCTACATTATTCCAACTCTTCCCTAACTCTATATCCTGTTCTATTCAGTTTTGTGACTTATCTTATAATTATTCTTTTGAATTATTATATCCGAAATTGTCACCTTCCATCTTCACTTTTTTAATACCTTTATTTTATTTTATCCCGTTTTATAATATATCCACATTCATTTTTCTGAAATTTCTATCCTTTTTTCATTCTAAAATATTTTATCACTTTGTTCTATTACGGTTACCAATACTTCTATCCATTGCTAAGGAGCTTTATTATAGTACTATATTCTACTTAAATGCATGTTTATTTGAGCTTATTTCTTTCATTTGTATCAGCTTATTACTCAATTATATTCCTCTGTCCAACAATAATTCTATTCTGTTTTATCAGTTTCTATCCAATTTCTCTCAATTCCAACAATTCGATCCCTTTTGATTGGGTTTTATAAATTTTTGGAATAGAATGAGTGAAAAACATTTAACGAATCAAATATATTTAGGTAAAGTGAGAGGTACACAATTATATTCCTCTATCCAACAATAATTCTATTCTGTTTTATCAGTTTCTATCCAATTCCTCTCAATTCCAAAAATTCGATCCTTTTTGATCCGGTTTTATAAATTTTTGGAATAGAATGAGTGAAAAACGTTTAATGAATCAAGTATATCTAGGTAAAGTGAGAGTTACTCAATTATATTCCTCTATCCAACAATAATTCTATTCTGTTTTATCAGTTTCTATCCAATTCCTCTCAATTCCAACAATTTGATCCTTTTTGATCCGGTTTTATAAATTTTTGGAATAGAATGAGTGAAAAACGTTTAACGAATCAAGTATATTTAGGTAAAATGAGAGGTACTCAATTATATCCCTCTACCCAACAATAATTCTATTCTGTTTTATCAGTTTCTATCTAATTCCTCTCAATTCCAACAATTCGATCCTTTTTGATCCGGTTTTATAAATTTTTGGAATAGAATGAGTGAAAAACGTTTAACGAATCAAGTATATTTAGG
>JAUMHM010000005.1:41496463-41520897 GCA_032362435.1 Melikaiella ostensackeni
AGTTCTAGATAGAGCCTGGATAAAACAGAGTTACAGAAATAGTCAGGCCCTCTTTATTTTTCCCGATCAGCGCCCGATCAGAGGTGGAGAAAACTAGCCGGGACCCTTCCAAATCCCGATCGCAATTTCTACATGAGAAAATTCATTTTTAAAAATTAAATTATTTTATGAACTAAATTTAACTTGTTTAAATTTGAGAGGGTACTAAATGAAAAATTTCAAACTTAATATCCTTCAGGTTTCAATTTTTTTATTTGAAGTGCTTATTGATATTGTACAATTTCAAACTGAAATCACAGTAATCTTGGAAAATAAAAAATTTATTGCATAATTTCATGTGACAGCAAGTGACATTTAGAGTGATTTCATGATAAATTTTGCTACTATAAATTGAAAGATGTTACGGCTGTTTTATATATTTTTATATTATTATTATTACTATTTGGAGAAATTAATAGTTATTACTTTTCCTTTCACAATTTGCATAATTATTTACATAATTTACATAATTAATTTACTAGATAAAATCCAAATTGATATTAATTTCCTCCTCTAAAAAAATCGATCCGCAGTAGTTCCTCTCACAAACTAAATTAAAATGAACACATTATAAGTTACATGAATTTGATAGTTCTACATACGAGTAAATCGCAAGTTTTAATACCCGCAGCGTTTTGCATTATTGCAGAGCGTTGAAATTTATATTCCTCTGTCTGTGGGTCTCTCTTATTATTTTCTTTCGCCGAAGGGTTGGATTCTCATTCGACGCGCGCATCGTACCTGAAAACGAAAATATAGCATTTTTTAAATTCTCCCCTGCGGGCCGATGGTTTGTTACTTAAGGGTGCCTCTTTCGAGTTTGACGTCTAATGGCTTTCTCACACGGTCCCTCAAGGTCCCACGTCCAAAAAACTCTTTTGCTGAAATTTCGACTGCAAGCTGAACACATTCACGTCTATCTAAATGAGAATCAATTCCACCTATCTCTACAATTCCACCCCGGAAATATCAAACCCGTGTGTGTATTTTATACCCAGATATGAAACCCCAAAAATTCGTCTTTCTCTCTCTTTTTAGCTGCCTAAAATCGAGCACGGAAACGCGATACTTTCTATATTGAGGCTAAAGGGCTCTTTAAGGAAAACGGTAAAGAGCCTCTAATCTGACCCATTTTCGAACCTTAACCCTTTCGCTAACCAAACCTAACGGGTTGCAAACGCTTTTTCCCACATTCCACTTTTTACGAATTACCTGACCCTAAGCGGGAAGTGATGGAGCGAAACGGTATATTACCTGTAGCCCTCGCACAATTTCGGTGGGGATATAAAGGATTTATCGAAATTAATTCCTACCCCTTCCTAACCCCCGTCGAGAAATGACGTTTTAGGAAGAATAAGTTTCACAATTGTCTTTTGTAGTCGGAAAGCTTTCACTACAAGATTTATGTCCTTTTATGAGGAAATAATCAAAGCCTAATTTCAGAGCGGAAATTAGTTTTTATTTATTCGCAGGTGAAGAATGTTTAATTCAAATTATGGCCTGGTGATTAAAAATCATTATTATAAATGTTTCACTTACCCCACTCAAGAAACAACTGTTTCGATGGGGAGTGTGTATTAGACACAAATTTTTAATTAAACTCAAATAATACTATACAATAATAATTAATATTCTCAACATATTTCATATAATTTAAATCAGTTAAATTATGGGTCAAAGTAATTTTTATAAATTAAATTTGAGACAGCGTCACACTTATGGCATGGATATTCCGTTGTCTTAGATTTATGAAAATTTTATCTCTATAAATTGGGAAACCATTGGTGTCAAACTTCAGACAATCGCGGGAAATAAATTTTTGAAACAACTGTGTACGTAGTTCGATTTCTCGTGCCTGTGTAGCGTGCACAAAGTGCCCGATTCTCATATGTTATGACAGAATTTACTCGCGCACACCTAACCATGTGCGAATCAAATCGGCCAGTTATTCGCACATTTCGCACTCAGTTGTTTAAAAAAATATAGTGTATGCGACAAGTGCTCGTAGGTGATTCGAGACGAGTGTGAATCAACTACTTCGCGCACTTGTTATACAATATACTATTTCCTAGCTATCTTAATAGTGCAGCAATTCATATTGCTCACGCAAATAAATTATTTTCATAAAACATCAGTTTCGCACATCTTCAGAATCTTATTTTTTACATTTGTTGTCAAGGAGATGTTTTTAGTTCCATTATGCCTTCATATAGAATCGGATTTCTTAATTTAAACAATAAATTCTGTAAGACAGTCAACTTTTTTCGGTATTGTTCTATTTCTCGTTATTGGCAATTTCATAATATTTCATTTTAACACGTATCATTAAAAATTATTCAATTTTAAATAGGGTAGTGTCGGGTCAGATGTGCCAAAATTTACTTTCCTTAACGCTGTGTCCAAACGAAATTAGGTATTGCCTTTTTGTTTGCTTAAAAATATACTTAAAACTTTAGAGTTGCAAATTATAATCACAATAAATATATATGTGTTTCATCTAATATATATATATATATATATATATTATAAATACTGTTTGATGGTACTGTTTGCCCCACACGTGGGGTAAAACGTGTCGACGTAAATAAAATGAAATTTAGTATTTTAAATTGCACAGAAGGAACTCAAATTATATAGAAACATAATATCAGTGTTAGATGACTCATATGTTTAGAGACTTATTCGTCGTCACTTTCGCAATTAATGCAGTCGAAAATTGTTGGCTGCCAGTTCATAACACATTTTTCACGAGTCCAATTTTTGCGTATGCGACACTGAACAAATTGTTCGTAAGGGATGCTTTCTGAATAAGCTTCACAACTGTCATAAAAACTCAGGTGCGGATTCAGACGATTCAGTGGTGGAAACTGCCACTTGGCACTTTTTGCCCCTTGAAGTTCCTATAATTTACAATCAACATTTTTTAAACAATACAAAATATTTTCAATAGTGAGCTATCTGTGCTACAAGAATACATAAATACACATCAAATTATACTTACTTCATGTGAATGACACCTAGGAATAAATTTTAATACCGAAATGAAACTTTGACGAAACCAATACTTTTTTCACAAGAAAACAACTCAACCTTAGTAACGGTTTCAAAAAGCCTGACAGTGGTTATGGGGAGTTCAAATAATTCGACCGATCGACAGAAGATGTTAAAACGTTTAAGAAATTCCATGTTTTCGTGTTATCGTATGTGGCACTTTTTCCCTGCGGCACTTTTGACCCCACCTTACCCTACTAAACATCCGGGATTGTTTAAGTTTGAAGAAAATAAATTTTTTAATTCTTCATTTCTTGTAAGCTGTAAATTAAATTTTCTTCAATTTCTCATCATATTCCATACTTTGATGACTTTTCCGAGTTTCGGTGTAAATGGTTTGAAACCTTTTGGAAGATCTTCTTTCTAGTCGAAAAGTAAAATATCAGTCGGGGAGACCGAAAAAGTTTCATATTTTCCCCCAAAAAACAAAAAAAAAACAAAAAAAATTATAAAAATCTGCCAAAATCACGATCATAACTGAATCTATTCTTTTTAAGTTAAAACAATGTTTACTAACGTATTTTAAGGTGCTGATTACGAATTTAAATCTGAAAATATTCGCAAATGACATTTTCAACGTTGATTCGAAAAAATAGTTATCGAATTGCCAAAAATAGAAATTTTTGGTAATTTTCCGAGCTGGAAAAGAGGTATGGTGTAACAAAACATGTATAATTTATTAATGAGACGAAATTTATTCAACATATTATCATTTTAATATTTATTATAGCAATTTTTAATTTTTGCTATTCTAATATTTCAAATTAATCAAATCATAAATATTAAAATTAATCAACAATTAGTGCAATTTATTAAAATAATTCAAATCTGTTAATATTGATCATTAGTGAAATTTTTGATCGATTCACATTTCTTTCAGTATAAGAAATTTCTTTTTATATTGTTTCATTCTGAAATTTGATTTGAAAAAAATTGTATTAAAAATTTTTTTTTGCTTATTTTTGTGATTAAAAAAAAAATACAATTGTTTTTGTAAAAAAATGTGAAAGTGAGTAAAAAGTTATTATAATTCCCTGGGAAAACTGAAACGTGGAAAAAACTCTGTTATGGAAAAAAAATTTTTTGATTATTTTTGTGTTTTTCAGAAAAATACAAATTTTTTTTGATCTCCCCCGACTGATATTTTACTTTTGGATCAGAAAGAAGATTTTTTGAAAAGTTTCAAACCATTCATTCTAAAAATCGGGAAAGTCATCAAAGTAAACTATTACCAATTTTTTTTTTACATTCTGATTTAGAAATTGTTGAATATCTAATGTTAAAATGTAAAATTGTTTGAAGAACTTTTAAGCCTTCGATTTGAAATTAATTATAATAACAACGATATATATTTAAATCGAAAACTTAATAGGAAACTTATACTAATATATAAATTTCAATATTATATTTCAGGAAGACCCGTGTGGAAAAATCTTCTGCCGCTGGCCCGGCCCAGACCAGACCGTTTGGTTCCAGTCTAGACACTGACCAGACGTTCTGGCCTGGGCCTGGCCAAAAGTGTAACCTTTTTTTGGCTAGCTCCAGGCTAGACTGTTTGGTTAGTCGCTAGTTATTGGCTAGTCAGTCTGGTTGGAAGCCGGTCAGCCGCTGGCAGGACTCCCTTGTAAAATAAAATAATTTGACCCAATTGGGAACGATTGACCCTATTCGATCCCGATTGAAGCACATAAGTGAAACCGAATTATTAATTGAATGTTAATCGGGTGTGGCCTTCTGAATCCGATTTAATGAGTCGGTTTCAATGATTTTTTTTTATCGGAGCCAACTGGATAAATCGATCCCACTAGAATCCAACTATTTCCTTCCACAATGGCTGAATACAATTTTTTGCATTTAGAATCAGAAGGGTAGTGGTGGTGTATATTATTTAAAAGAGTCTAAAACGTAGATGTTGAATGTTGAATGATGAACACGTAGATGTTACGTAAACACTACACTAAATTAGGTATTTCAAGTTGTGGCGTCACCTGGCAAGATGTCTGCACGCTGAGGGCCAAGCAATAAATACCAATTGCTTGGAATGAAACTTAATTTTTTCAATTAATTGGATAAAAATCATTTTTCACTACAAGTGTATTTATCTGATCAGCGCCAAACCTATACCAGACCAGACTGTCAAGATGATAAGAAAAAAAGTCTTGTTTTGATAGTAGAAATTTCTTATCTTCAACATTTTAGACACCCCATAACTCTTTCGAAATATGTCAGAAAAAAAATTGCTGAGTGAACTTAGAACTTTTTTTGTTCTTGGATAGCTGATCTGCGCCAGTCCTGGGCCAGATCTGACTTTCCAGACCAAACTTCGAACTTTTTTGTAATGGATAGCTGAGCAGCGCCAGTCCTGGGCCAGAGCAGACATTCTAGACTAGACGGTCTAGATAAAGTTAGATCTTGTCCAGGTCTGGCGTTAACCTGGCCCAGACCAGACCTTTCAGACTAGACAGTCTAGATGAAGCCAGACCAAAGCCAGACCTGACAAAAGACTGCAATGAAGTTTTTCCACACGGGACATGTACATTACACGATATGTCGGTATAGGAACGGAACGAATAATTTTGTAATCTTTTGTTTCTCAGAGATGAGACGGCATAAAATTGTCTATTATTGAGAAAATAAAAGAGCACTTAAAATTTTACTTAAAAGCACTTAAAAGAGCACTTAAAACTTTTGAGAATCCGCTCACCAATCATGAATATTATACAAGAACACCAACTATGAGTCAGAGGACAATCATTTTTTTAATTTAAATATCAATTTATAAGACACTATTGTCAAGTTTTGTCAAATTCAATTATTATTCTTGTGAATATTTGAAATTGATTTCAGAGTGGTTCGTTTTTCAAAGATATCGGGATGAATAATAATAAATCAGCTCCACATCATGTCTAAAATAATGAAAATTATAATCTAAAACTAACTAGCACCTTCTTATTGTTCTATTTTTGACATTTTTTTCATCTTTTCGTTTTTTTTTTACAAATCTGTATATGTACGCTATAAATATGCTAATACTCAATACTCATTCCATTTAGAAAATCCAGTCTAGCCTCTCAGCCAATTAATGAATAATAATTATTTCCTTCCAAGTCAATGGACTTCTAAATAAACATTTGACACATTTAACATATCAAAGAATATATAGAATATATTTGTAAGCTATTCAGTTGTTAAAAAATTAAATCTAGATAAAAATAAAACTTTCATAATTTAACGTTGGGTATGAATTCCTGACTATCTATTTAATTTTCTGAGAAAATTGAAATGTATGTTTCAATTAATGTTGTAGTGAATTTTGAAAAATAATGGATTATAATTTTTGAATCTTCTACGCAGGAAATTAATTTCTGTCTACTCTGATTTTTCCTCTTTGGTATTATAGAGTTCAGCGAAATTGATATAAATCCCGGTAATGGGATGAATGTGATTGGGAAACCGATTAAGAAATAAAAAATTAAAAGTAAGATTCATGGGTTGTTCCAAATAAAGATTTTTGATATTAATAATAAAATATAAAAATTGACCAAAACACATTTTAGATAAATTAATTAATTTTTATTTTCTGATAATGAATTTAGTTGATATGTTTATCATTATTTATAACAGTAGTTTTCCTATAAATTACCCCTGATGAGGAAGTCTAAATTTAAATTGGCTTCAAAAATTGTTGGGTCCCCAGTAGTTTAAGAAAGACGGAGAAAAGAAAGAGTGAGAGGTTGGTTTGGTTAACTTTCTTTTTCTCTCTCATTTTTCATTTCATTGTACATTTATTGTACATTTGTTCTTAATGTGCCGTAAAGAGGGTACTTTCGAAGTCTATTTTTGATTTGTGAATTTTTTTGTGTGTTCTTTTTTTAGTACATAAGAACTTTCATAAGAAATTACATTTCATTTCGATCTTTAAGAAATATAGAAAATAGATCCCTATTCCCAAATCACCCAATCATTTCCCCCAGCTCACGCCAACCCCATCTGCCACCACGAATTCAAATGAGCAATCTCTTCCCGCCAAAATCCATCCCACCGCACCATTGCCACTTGTTCTAACATAAAATTCTTAATCCTCAATTCCACATGCACTCCAAACCCCGAAACCATTCTTCCAATTGCACCTCGAAAAAATGGGAGTGGTCACTCTTCGCCGAGGGTAGCACCGCTCCTAAACTGCTCAAGAGTGGGCAGAATCCGCCACCCCCGTCGAGGTCTCACTGGACGTCGTTCTCACCCCCTTTAGGGTAGGTTCTCGCCCCTGTACTGCGTCCCCCCTTCTCAACCCTCATCCATCAAGCACGTGGACCTCATAGTCAAATCTGGCTTCTACGCAGGGTAAAAACACCGAGGCGGTGCTCAGTCTTCCCAAACTGCGACCGAATCATCTCCCAAGAGAGAGGAACAAAGACAGAGAAAAAAGGGAGGTAGCACGTGAGAAGAGAAAGAGCCAAGTTCTTCCAAGGGGCGGAGCGGGCCTACTCTGATATATCCCCATTCAGCAGTGGTAGGAAAACCGAAAGAGGGGTGGTATTAGAGTAGGGGAACAACCCTCCCTCTCAGTCTAGTGCAAGAGGTGGAGGGGTATTTCAGTCATACCGCGCTACTCGAGCCACGCGCATTCGTCGCCTTGCGCAGGCTGCACAACAGTGCCCACGTGTTTGCCCTCTCATGAAAATCACTCATTCCTCTAAAAGAAATTAATTCTTGTTGAATTGATAAAAACAATTTTTTGAGATAATTTTCTTGAAATTAATTTTCTGACTACTTATGCTGATGTAAGAAATTCGGAATACATTATTTTGGAATTTCGCTGGGTGAAATTAGTTTGGAAAACTATGTTATTTTGTACGAATTAAATTTTTTTTCCGAAACTTTACTAGCGGCACCATCGTCAGGTTTGTTGTTTTGATTTCCCTGTATTCATTTTGGTGAAATAGTTTTTTTTTTTGAAAAATTAATTTAATCAAGGATGATGGCGGTGCTAGTTCAAGAGTGCGGAAAGAAAATTTGTATGAAATTAATTTTTTTCCAAATTTAATTGAGTGATACCACTATTTTCTTTTATGAGATTAATTTTACCGAAATAATTAATAATTAATAATTACATCTGATACAAGCAGATAATGATAAACGTTAGTAGAGGTTTGGAAAAAATGTTTACGAAAAATGAAAATAGTTATTTTATACTAAGAACACAAAAAGACATTTAATTTTTCTCACACTTTTAATAGTGTTACCACTCTCCATCATGTTTTACCAAACTAATTTCACCAGAAGAAGTACGAACAATTTATTTTGAGCGAGTAAAAAATATTTTTAATTAAAATATGAACTGGAACTTATTTCTGGGAAAGTGAGCTAAGCAGGAACTTATTTTGCAACAAAAAAATAATAATAACTTTACCAGAATAAATAGAGGAAAAATTAATTTTATAAAAGATGATATCGCCACAACATCAAATATGGAAACTATGGGGAAAAAATGTATTTCGAAACAAATTAATTTTTTGGAATTCGAAGGAAATTGTTTCGATTTATTAAAAGAATAATTTTGCAAAAACATGTAATGGAATTATTTTGGGCGAACAAAATTTAGGTGGAACTTATTTTAAAAAATAAATATTAATTTGACCAAACTTATTTATACTATGGTGCAGCTAGAGAAAAATGTATTTCGTCAATAATAATTTGTTTCCAAATAATTTTCAACCAGAGGAAACTTATTTTTAAAAAAAAATGAAAAGGGGGACAAAGTGTACTTTGTATCAAATTAATTTGTTTGTCCGCGTCTTACGAAAAATTGGCGGAGTTGGAAAAGGGGATAGACTAGTCCCAAAGTTTCTGGACGACGAGACACTGCAAATTTGTTTAGGGCATCTCTGACTGAAAATTATTTGTAAAAAGTCTTAGTGTCGATGAAATAATATTTTTTCAAAACTTTTTACTTTTAGCGACACCATCATATTAAAATCTGCTTCGTTTACTTCGGTAAAATTAATTACCATTCTTGCAAGAGATGTTCCTGTAATACTCAGTCAGTCCAAAATAAATCCCTAACAATTTTGCTATGGAAAATAATTTCTTCCCAAATGCAGAAGCCAAAATCCATTATTATCAAATTAATTTCTCTTGCTTGTATTTCAGCAAAATGAATTCTTTTACTAAAAAAAAAATAACATTTATTGTGCTCGGAATAAGTTTCTGGAAATGTTTTCTATCTGAAATAAATTTTCCCCAAATTAATTATACTCGAGCCATTGTCACTTTTCTTAGATCAATTTCAGCTTCATGAATTTCTATAAAATTAATACTTATTTATCCAATCTAAGTTTCTGCTATATTTATTTTCCCAAAATTGCTGCAATCATTGTCTCTTTTTTTTGTCAGATTCATTTTTCCTGAACCTATCTCTGTAAACAATTATAACTGAAGGGCGGCAGGTTCTACAGATCTAGATAACCAAAAAATTGGAAATTTTTCAAAACCCTCGCTTCACTCTCGAGCTGAACTGATTCTGAATTGAGCCCAAGAAAGTTTGATAAGAAAAAGTTATCCAGGTTCGCGGAAATGAATGTGGAAGTTGACAATCTCAAAGTGACACTAGTATGAAATTGGAGTAGGCTCGGTTACGGATTGCAATAAAAAATTCAATTTTTAGTTAAAAAAAATAATAAAAACATGCTCCCTAGATATTAAGTTCCTGAATACAGATAAACAATGTTTGATGTAAAAAAGTTAGCTAATTTCGAGAAAATCGACCAAGAATTTTGAGATTAAATTTTCATGGTTTTTCAACATCGACTTTGGATAGTGATTAAAAATCGAATTTTCAATTTTTTGCAAAAATAAAAACTTCCCGAGATATGGGATTGCTGAATAATATTAAAAAAGGGTTGATCAAAAAAAAAATAATAATCGGCTACGAGAAAATTAAAATTGAAGATCGCAATATTGCAGTATGACAGACATTTTTTTTCTAAAATCCGAAAAAAAAGAAAATACGTGCTTGTTTTTATTGAATGATAATAATTTCAAGATATATGTATTTGCTAGGTTTTAAAAAATTATTGCGACGTTAAAATTTTATTTGAAAAATCCTTTTACCATAACATGTATTTGATTTTTTAAGATTTTTTAATGAAATAAACCCATTTTCGATGAAAATATTGGTTATCTAGTTCTGTACTGCGACCCTCCGACTTACTCTTGAAAAGCTAATACCTGTTTTGTTTCCTCCCCTACCCCCAAATAAATTCCTGATAACTTATTTCAATGCAAAATCCGCTTCTTTTGTTGAATATTCAGGTGCATGGAGTACGTTTGCCTGAGAAAGGGTGTTTGGAAGAATCGTAAGGAACAGATAGTCCCTCCCACCCTGCGAGAGCCCCCTCCCCTGAACCCCCACCACTTTCGGCGTCCTCCTCCACTCCCCACCCACGCCCAAGTGCTGCCGTCCCACCAGGCTCTTGGCTACTGGTGCCCGTGAATCGTCACCCCCGATCACGCGTGAGTCGTGCAGCCGGGACAATTCGGCTTTCGTCGCTCGTCCGTCGAGGTGAGAGCCGCGCTCGTCGTCTTCGGAAGTCGAATCCGTTGCCGGTCCGGATCCGCGAACTTCCGGTCAAAGTAGTGGGAGTAGTGAGCGCGTGGACCTTTCGAAGAAGAAGTGGGAGAGCGGAAGTTCGATTATAAGCAGTTTGACTATGACGAGTTCGACTACGAGGAGTTCTACTGTACAAAAAAAAAGTGTTCATAGGTCATAGATTGGTACCAGTTTATGACACCGGATCCTAAATTTAGTTCCGGATTGCAGTTGTCATCCCTGATGGACTTCGATTGTTTTTCATCGACTTTCCCACCCCCCAACTTCCACCAGTGTCTCGTGTTCTCCAGATGACGCGGTGCGCGAAAGTCGTTAGTGCGGCGGTTAAACGGTGAGATTTTTATCTAAAGAGTGTGAAAAAAATGTTGAAAGGTTCAGAAAAATTGAGCAAGGTTCAGTTGAGTTGAAGAAGTTCAATCAAGTTGAATTGAGTTCAATAAAATTGATTATAAAGTTGAATTTAATCAAAGATTCAGCGTGAGGTGGTGCAGCAAAAAGTGAGATTTCGAGGAAGAAACTATGGTGCAGTGGTATCACGTGGAAGAAACCGGGGTTCTCGCGAGGTACGTGATGATCCCTCTTTGTGGTTGGTTGTTTTTTTTTTGTTGGATTGCTTGGTGAAGAACGGATGTGTCGCGCTTTGCGATTCAAAGATGCTTTCTGGGAAACGGCGAGTTTTTTGAGCAAGTTCACGATTTCTGATTCAATCGACATGGACTCTGGTTGAGCTCTGCTTCAGTTTACTGGTGAAGTTTCATGGAAATAATGGATAAGGTCATAAATCAGTGCTTTTGAAACGAGTGATAATAATTAGAGAAAATTCAGTGCTTGGTGAACCTGGAAATTTGAGAGGTTCGCAATTTTCGCGGGTAGGGATCGAAAAATTAAGTGACAATATTCAGTGCTGACAACTTATAGCGAACAAAATTCGATAACATTGAGGAAGGGTTCCCTTCAAAAAAGGACGTTTAAAAAATTTAAATATCTACAAGTTTTGTTTGTTTGGAAGCTGATCAATAGTTGGAAATATTTTCTTTAAAAAGCTGAGCAATGCAACAAATTTTAGTTCGGTACACTACTGACAACTCAAAATTCCAAGATATTGTCCAAATTCAATATAAATACGATCTGTTTGAGGAAGTTCAAATTCAAATAATAAAGTAATTTTGGACCTTGAGAAAATATTTATTTGAAAGCTTAAGTTTTGTTTTATTCAAACTTATATTAAAGGTTAAGTTTAAACAGCAACAGAGATGATTATTTTTCCAATTGTTTAAACAAAATATAATGTTATGATGAATTTATTGAGAATTAAAATATTGCGACATATTACTTCAAATATTAACTTTTAAAAAAGATTGAAAGTTTATGTGCCAGTCAAACTGATGATATGACAGAAAATATATTTGCAAAAAATACTTCTCTTAATAAAAGAAATGCCTAATTTTTTCTTTAGACTTAAAATTTTTTTAATTATATTATTTATTATTATTATTTTATTATATGAATTTAAAAAATACTGTTTGCTGCTTGAATTTTCAATTGTCTAAAGAAAAAAAAATTTATTTTGATAATATACCAAAAAGGCTAACGGATATTTTACATTTTCCGAGCATACATTTTTTTACCGGAAACATAGAAATCTCGAAGATTCATCAGGATTAAAAAAATTCTCCGAATTATACATATTTCTTCATGTAACGATGTCATAAAATGGTTAACACGTGATAAAGTAGTAAAAATTTCAAAAGCAATAAAGCAGTAAGATTTTATAAGAAGCTGAGGTAAATTCTGAGGAACTTTCCTAAAATAACTGTTGAAAACTGTACACATAGAGCATTCTTGAAGAATTACTTCATTTCAGAAGAATAACATTTTTCTAAATCCGACTCAGACCGATAAATATTTTTTCAGGTCAAATGAAACTTTACTTCTCATATTGAAGTGTGAAACGAGTTTTGTCGTTAAAATCTTCTTTTATGATTCAAGATTGTTTTTATTATGAAAGTCCGTTTTTATGTCAGATTCAGCTTTTTATAATTAAGTTTTCACAGAATCTGCAATAACCCTAAAAATTGTATTGAAATATAAAAATATTTTCGCGCCTTTTCTACCGCATTTATTTTTTTTTTTTTCAAAACAATTTTTCGAAATAACGATGACAGTTGTATTCTTATTTGAATCAAATTTTTTTATCAAAATTCAGACCTTATATTGAATAGAAATAGTTACAGAAAATAGTTACATAAAATCCATCGTATGTTATTTCGCAGCATCCGAGTAGTGAACAAAGATTTACGACCTTTTTAACTGAAATCAAGTGGTAAAGTGTTATTCACAGAAACAAGTAAATAATTTTCACAATATTATATTCAACGTTTCCCTATACAGTGCATATAAGATTTATTTGAACTTCTTTTTAGTTTAAAAAATTTTACAGATAAGAAATCTTTTTTATTTTTTTATATCGTCCATAAAATTTTAAAAACCTTGAATCAGAAAATTCCAACCTCAGTTTCGTAAGATTGGGTTCAATTCCCCGGGAGATGCTAGAAACGTCGTAAAAAGCACATAAAGAAAAATAGGTCGCCTATTTTACGAGAATCCGACAATTACGAATCATTTGAATTTTTAAGAAGTGAATGTCATATTTTTTCTATAAAAGTGAAATTTCCTAAGAGCGAAGAGTTTCGTAGTTGAATTAGTTATAGGATTAGGTCCTCAATTATCTTTTTCTCGCGGCAAAGAAGACTGATGTTAGACCTAGAAACGCCGTAAAACGTGATCTTTTTTTTATTCTCAACTTGAAGTGTCCTCTTAGAGCTTCACCGCGACAGGAACCATACGAGTTATAAAATCGAGTCACGCTTTATATGCATTCCTCGGATTCTCCAGTCTTCGTGGAAAAGTTTTATGGTCAAGGCGATCAAAGTGTACGCAATCTCTGATTCTTTCAATTAATCTCCGGGAATAAAAAATAACAAATTTGGTGCATTTTTGGGGAAAACGTGTTAAAATAAGGTGAAAAATCCCTTATAGGCAGATTTTATGTTTTTGAGAAAATAATGAAAGGAATAATACCCTTTTTTACTATTTGCCATTTTTAGTTAGAATTGAAAATTTATCTTGTCAGTTTCTCATTTCTCTTCTGGTTGTAATTCTGGTGGAATGCAACGTGACCAATTGGGCTTGTCGATATTCCTTTTATGTATTTGATTCGTTGGGGATATCGAGTGACGTTTGGGTATAAATCACACCCCACGTCCTCTTTTCACCACCCTTGACCTTTTTTCAAACAAGTAATTTTCGCTTTCTACAATACTCTCTGAAAAAATTATTTGGATATATTTTGCTCAATAAATAATTTTTTTACAGGGGAACCAAATTATATTTTGACAGTTGAGAAAGTATTTCAATCAAATATCAACAAAATTGGTGATGTAAATTTAAACTGTGTCACATAATGTGACTTAAATTATTTATCAAATTATGTAAGTGTAGCAAGTTATTTCGCCTAAAGATTTGTTTGACGCAAAAGAGGACTTGTTTAATGAAAATTGAGACATTTTACACAACAAGCAAATTGTGCATCCTACCTGTGTTGAAAATAACAATTTTATTTATCCGGAAGGATTTAATTCAATATAAAAACAAGTTTTGGTGAACCAAATATATATTAAATCGATCCGTCTTACGAAATAAAAAAAAACTCAAGTAATTTTAAAATGAGAGTAAGATTTGAAGGGTGGCGTTCCAAAAGGGCACATACGACATATTTGCGACATAGTTGTGACAAAAGGGTTTTTTTAATTATTTCATTTTCCAAACTTATGCAACATTTTTCAACTCAAGAGTTATAAATATATTTTGCTTGTACTCCTTTTAATTGAAAATAAGTATATATTTAAATTACCGTACAAAGTTGAGGAAACTTGCTTCAAGCGAAAAAAATATTTTCTCCCTGCATTTTCTCGGAACGTAATAATATTTTTCAATCAAACTTTCTACGCTTCAATTCAGCATTGACGTATCTTGGGAACAAATTTGTTGTTCTAATCTGAAAATTCGATTTTTGGAAAAACTTTTTATCTCTTCTGAATAATTGTCATAATGTATTTATGCTTTTTTGGTACGTCGCCTTTAATTTGTCGTTGAATAAAGTATAAAATTCAAATAAAATACTAAAGCTATAGAACATTCATCTGGAAGTTTTTTATCTCTCCTCCACAAAGCCGTCGACTTATCTGTCCGTTTACCCCGTGCTCGTGTTTCTCACGAAAAATGACATCTGGAAAACAGATGAGAGCAAAAAGCAGTTTATCTGTATTCCTGAACATTCTTGGCATATCTTATCCAAAAAATCATAACGTAGGAAAAGAGTTACATGTACAAAAATATTAAGTTCTTTTCTGTTTTACGTTATTTAGAGAATTCGTTGTAGAATTAAAAGCGAATCGAAAATGGCACATTTTTTTTTGATAAAAATCTGCAATGGGCAAAAAGATCAGAAAAGTTTTCTTTTAAGTTTTTATCAATTTCGAAACCAAATGATTGCCAAAAGAAGCTTACAGAGAACCAAAACGTCAATTTTAGAGGTGTGCAGTCAATCGGATCAAATATCCGACAAACGATCCGTCACAGGTCGCTTCAAGGCAAATCGGTTGTCGAATATTCGAATCCGATCGAATCGGTTTTTAAATCCTACATCCGATTTGCGTTATACCAGATGGATTTTATTTCAAAACCAATTGATCATTTTCGGTTTTGAAAAATCCTACTTATAAAGTAATTTATGTAACTCTGATTTTGCATTAGAAACTCGATCGGGCTGAGTGCACACCTCTAGTCAACTTCGAAAAGTACTTGGATCTTAATCTCACAAATATAGTTTTTACCTCTCTGGCCTTATTATCAAGCAGAAACTGTAATAATACAGCAATAAATTTAAAAAATAATTAAAATTACTCATTCTAAATGATGTATACCCACTAAGAGAGAATTATTGAGAGAAGTATAGAAACGACAGGGTAGTAAAACTAAAACGGTTGAGAGTCTTGCGCGAGGGGGCTGGAAGGGGGTTGGGGCGGAGAGAAGAAAACGTCGAAACAATTGGAGGTGCGGAGGCGGCCGCATTTCATGCTGCTTTGGCATCGGCTCTCTTTAAGAGTCTCTTGTTTTTGTTAGCTCTTCGAAAATTATGATTGTTTGTCCGCGAGATTTACTGCTGGTTCCCTAGGCAGTCTAAAGCCTCTGAGGTACTCCTTGTACCGAGAAAAATGGGGGAGGGGGCTAGTGGTTTACCGAGATTAAAGAATTGTGAATTTACAACTTCAGTGCTACCAGACAGTCTTTCTCTCTTTCTCTCTCCTCTTTTTCTCTTTCTAGCGCACGTTCTCCACTAATCTAATAAACGACCGTGGCGATGTTTGCCTTTACAAATCTCCCGGTAATGTCGTTTAAACGCGAGAGAAGTCGCGCGACATCCGGATGTCGTTTTTATAGGGCAATTCCAGGAGAGTTTGCTCCAAATAGGGGAAAAATTGCCATAAAAAATTGCAAAATTGAGGCACGTTTAGGGAAACGTGATACTGAATGAATAGAGGGAAGAGAATAAAAAAAAATAGTCTTTGTGAGAGTTCTTTGGGTTTTTGATCTGAATTTGTGATCGTAGACTTTGTATAATGATTGTGGTTGTTTCGAAAAAACTGTATTATTTTACGATTTGTTTTTATTGAAATATTAAAATAATCTTGGGTGACAAATTAAAATTTGTCAGATTAGAATAAGTAGTGTAACCAGGGTGGCTGCTGGACCGGGAAACCGGGAAATGACAGTGCATTTATTTTTTGACAGAGAATTTTACCAATTTTTAAAATGAAAATCTATCCAATCACTTGAAATATCACAAATTTCATATCACGTGATATGATGCAATTTAAAGTAAGTTCGATTTCAATTTTTCTAAATGTTAAGTTCAGTTATTAACTTTTTCAATTATGAAATCATTTGGTTTAAATGCGTAATTCTAAAACTTGTTACTTGAAAAATTTGCCAACTTAGGTCTTCATTTTTAAGCGTATATTTGCAATTCAAAGAATTTTAAAATGCAGTTTCGAGGCCTTAGACAATTGAAAATTAAAAGTTTTTAAAATTTAATTTTTTTAATAAAAAACGTTTTAAGCTGATTAATTTAAAAAATTTACAGATTTTAACGTTTGAAAACTGAACTGTTTCAACTCGAAAGCCCTAATGGTTAAAGAAATGTAAACGTCCGATTGAAGCTTTGTAAACTGTTTCTATTTTCAAATAATTTCAAATTAATAGATTCATAATTGAATTCTTTTATTAAATTAAAAATTTTTTAATTAAAAAAGAACAATTTTTTAATATTTAGCAATATTTGAATGTTCATTTAAAAAGAGCACTTATGAATCAAATATTCAAAACTAAATTGTTTAAAAGAGAATTAAAAGACAAGTTAAAATCTCAGAATGCTAAATTGCTAAATAAATAAATGCTAAATAAAATAATTAAATGCTAAATTTAAATTTTGAACGTTACAATTTTAATTGTTGCATTTTTCAACTGTTTAATTTATAAGTGAAAGTGTTGAATTTTGAAGAAATCTCGGTATTTCTTTTTTTTCCGAATTGGAAGAGGAACTTTTTTCTTTCTTACTTTTTTATTGAGTTGAAGGCGGGGAAATTTTGCATTTTCAACATTTTTTATTGAGTTTGAAACAAGAAGATTTTAGTTTTTAATTTTTGTTGAATTGGCAGAGAGACATTTTATAGTTTTAAGATTTTTATCAACTTGGAAGGGAGGAAATTTTGGTTTTCACCATGTTATAAATATTTCATTTTTTCATGAATTGGAAGAGGGAAATTCTTTCTTTCAAACATTTTTACTGAGTTGTAAGCGAGAAAATTTTTATTTTTAATTTTTTCTGAATTGGAAAAGGCCGTTTTTTCTTTTTAATATTTTTATCGAGTTGAAAGAGGGAATTTTTTGTTTTCAAACTTTTTCCTGAATTGGAAGAGGGTAATTTTTTATTTTTAACATTTTTATTGAGTTGGAAGGGAGGAAGTTTTGATTTCCATTTTTTTTATTGGAAGAGTGTGTTCAATTTTGCATCTTGATAGCATTTCATTTAAAATCATGCAGTTGAATAGTGTTAAAAGATTTCATTTTATACGTGTAAATTATTGAGCATTTGAATAACAAATCTCTGAATTAAACGTATTTTAAACTTCAGTTTTAAAAGTTCAAAATTTAAAAGAGTTCCTCTTTGAGGGCTTTAATTTGAATTTCAGTTTTGATTACTTCAAGTGAAAAAATTTTTTCCTTGATTAAAACGGTCACACTGTGCAACGTATAGTTTTTAAATAACAAATCAGAATACCCCCCATCTTAACTTTTTACCTGGAATTACTGTTGTCAAACAAATATTTCTGATAAAGACTTTACTGTTTATTTTTGTAAATAATGTTACATGAAAAATCACCCTCCCTTTGTTCACAATAAATTTTTTGAATCGTTTTGATTGATTCAGAAAACTTAAAATGGCGCAATAAAATTGAATACGATTACGAATAAAATTTTTGAAATAAAAGATAAAAAGCCGTGGGAAAGAGAGATTTCATCCCACTCAATTTAATTATCACACAAAATCACCACAAAGCTTTCAAACTTATTTCCAAGGATTATATTTCACAATCTATCCATCTGTATTCTGCCAGAATTCCCTGAGGGTTTCGCTCAGTTTCTAAGCCAGAGTAACGATCATCATTTCTCAAAATGTCAAAATATTCCTAAGGACAGTCTAATCTATGCCTAAAGTAAAAATTCCTACTTTAATAGAATTCAAATCATTTTCTCTTAATTTATCTAGGTAAATTTAATAATAGTATTTAATAACTGTCGAGTATTACGAAATCCTCCATACACCTAACCCATTTTCAGCTCGTTTGGATTACGGAAATTTCCGCAATACTAGCCCAACGCTGTATTAAACCGGTTAAGTACACGGAGAAAAATAGGTATTAAAAAGTAGGTATTAAGAATTTTGATATTAAACCATAATATGTTGATATGACGCCATAATATCTAATATTTATCTTCTTTACAACATACAAGATATTAAAGGGCAATATCTGTTCATATTAAAATTATGAAATCTAAAATATTGAACTTAAATATCCCAGTTTGACTATTAGCTTGATTTGTCATAAAGTTCTTTGACTTCTAGTTGTATAGGTACATAGTTGTATACATCATTTTAGATATTTAAGTTCAGTATCTTACATAAAGAGGATGGCCGCTAAAATCCAATAAAAAAATTTCCGGTCATTTTCCGGTTTTTCCTCAGTTTACAACCATTTTTCCCAGTCATCAAAGAAAAATATTCAACCCCTTAAAATTAAAATTGTTTAAATCAAAAGTAATCAAAACTGAACTGTAGTAAAAAGTTTAAAAATAAAAAAATGCCCTTTTCCAACTCAGAAAATAACTAAAACCAAAATGTTCTCTCTTGAAGCTCAATAAAAATGTTATAAATATAAAATGTCCCATTTTCAATTCAAAAAATAGTTGAAAGCCAAAATTTTCTCCCTTCCAACTCAATTAAAATGTTAAAAATAAAAAGTGCCCCTTTGGATCTTAAGAAATATGTTAAATGTACAAAATTTACATGAGTGTAACCCATTTTAAGTGTCTTTAAACACTTTCCTCTCCCAATTCAGAAAAAAAAATTAAAAATATAAAATTACACCATTTAATCTTAAGAACAATGTTTAAAGTACATAATTTATCCGCCTTCGGCTTATTTCAAATGTTTTTAAAAAAT
Organism: Melikaiella ostensackeni; assembly: GCA_032362435.1. NCBI lineage: Eukaryota > Metazoa > Arthropoda > Insecta > Hymenoptera > Cynipidae > Melikaiella > Melikaiella ostensackeni. The sequence continues at coordinate 41,516,011 of JAUMHM010000005.1, forward strand.
TCCCTCTTACAATCCAGAAAAAAATTAAAAGCAAAAATTTCTTCCAAAAAATGTTCCAAATTACATCATTTTATATTGGAAGCATTCAGAATTAAAGGATTTTAAACTTCCTTTTGTACTGAACATCTTTTAAATTAGAGTTTCAATTGTAGAATTAAACATTTTTTTTATAATAGAATCCTTTTAAATTGAATTATTGAAATTTAAATTGTTTAAAATTAAGAATTGTCTAAGTATGATTTATAATTTCCAAAATTCAGCAATTTCTGTTAGGATTAAACAATCTACAAAATAAAACAATTGAAATTGTAACGATTGAAATTTATAATCATATTGGGGCTTTCAATTTTAAATACCTAGCTCAATTTTAAACAATTTTAGACCATACAATTATGTAAGTTTCAATTTTAAATCGATTCATTTTGAATGCCTCATTTAAAACTGTCTATTCTAAAAAAACAGCAGACAAATTTCGGAAGATTAATTGTCGTAAGTCTGAAATTCGAAAGTGTTCAATTTGAACGTTTTTAATTTGTGAGTACTGTCTATTTTTGAATTTATGAGTTTAAAACTACATATTTGAAAATTGAAAATAATTTGTAAAGCTTCAAGCCAAAATGTACATCTCTTCAACAATTGAGACTTTCGATTTCAAAGAGTACAATAATTGTAAAATTGCGAGCCGTAACAATTATTGTGAACGATTGCAATTTTTAACGCTTCAATTCGAAAATTGTTTAATTTTGAACAGATTTAAAATTTTTTGTTCTTTAAATTTTCAAAAAAAAAAAAAAAAATTAAATCGATCTAATTAAAAATTGCGTAATGTTATATGATAGTAAGTTAGTGACATTTGAAGAAATTGGAAAAGATTTTACTAAATATTTCAAAAATTCCCGGTCAAAAAATAAATTCACTGTCATTGCCCGGTTTTTCGCGGTTTCAAAAAAATGGACTATTAGTTTAATTTTTCATAAAATTCTCTGACTTCTTGATGTATATTTGTATGTATGTATATATGGGTAATGTACATTATTTCAGATATTTTAGTTCAGTATCTTACATGGTAAATTTTTAGTAAATTTCATTTCAATATCTTGGATTCTGTCCTTTAATATCTTGGATATTGTCAGTTAAAATCTTCTTTTAATATCTACCCATGCTCTGCTTCAATATATAAATTTCCCTCCCGTAGTTAAATCGCTAAGATATCACCTAACAGTATCTAGATACTCTGTTTCAATATCTATTTTTCTCCATGTAATGTTTAGTATTAGGGAATTTACCATACCATTTTAAGTCCAAATCAGATTTTGACATATAATCCCTGTCAGAAATCAGAATAATATAAAAACGTAAAAACAGATTGACCAATTAAATCAATTTCTTCCTCTCTTCCGAACACTAGGTTCAGCCCGAGTGTCACGTGACTCACTATAGTTGGGAAGGCAGTCAGCGTTTGCCAAATCGATGGATTAAATTAACGTGTCCAAGTAATGATATCGTAAGTTAGGTTGATAATCATGTCGCTGTCACAGCAAACAACATTTTCCTGGACTTGCTTTCTACCTCGAAAGTTCGCTGAGAAAGAACATTTTTTTCAAGCCTGTATAATTCCAACAGGCTAAACTTGCTTCTTGTAAATTTGACGAGGTTTGATTTAATATTACCTCTATATATTGATAAACATCACATGTCTAATTAAACCAATGCAGTTTTTCAATAGCTAGCCTCTATATCAAGCAGTACTTTTTGTTCCTTTGTACTTTTTCGAACCTTTTCTAGATTTGTTTATGAATTAATTATCTTCGGGCTTGAGAAAGTTGACAACCTTTCTGAATTTTCTGTAACTATATTTAATTTTAATTTTAATTCGAATATTTTTAGTTTCGTTAATATCTTTTCTTCCTTTGTGTTTCTTAGGTAGACGAATTTTTTAAATTTGTTTTTATCGAAAATTTTGAATCTAGATTTACGTAATCTGGTCAATATGTTTTGCAAATTCGATAATCAGCGACATTCTTTCGTCACTTAATCAGTTACTGCACCTGCAAATTCTTTCATACCGGTCACGATCAACTGTTTTGTAACCCTCAGCTACATTGTTGTTACTAAAGTCGACAAAACTTTGCATTGCAATACAACCATCTGCGACTCATTCGTTTAAAATGTTGGTATAAAAGTCTTTAACAATATTTTGTGTTTTGAGGTCGTCTGGTTTACAAATATTTTAATGTCTTCGATCAAGATGTGTATTGTTTTCTGAAATTCTCTTCGTGGCCAACAGCTTTTCGATAACCTGATTTCTTAGATACCTCACAATTAGTGTCTGTTCCCTATTTCCCCTATTAATTTTTCTTTATAATTAATTAGGAGTCCTTTGGAAATTTTAGTTTTATGCAGGAAGGAAGGGATTAGAAATCTTAAGAACAGGCTTCGAATTTCCATACTTTTTAACTTAAAAAGTTTTTTTTTATGCAAGGATGCTTTTTTGCTACTTTTTTGCTACTTTTTTCAGTAAAGTGATGAAAAATTAATCGTTCTAACAAATCTCAATTTAAAAAAAAATGAAAGAAAGCTGTGCCAATAAAACTACCCAGTTTAATTTTTCTATATTGACAGTGTTCCTATGATCAATTTTCTTCAATTTTCAATAGTTGAATTTTCAACAGTTAATATGTAATTCCAGAAAAAAGCGAATTTTATATTAAAAACAAGTGTTGAAAATGTTATATTTACATAATTTTACATAAGAATTTAATAAATAAATATTTGAATACATACAAAAATTTGGGAAAATGTCGATTTTTTCGAAAACGGGTTGCCGTTTTTTCTTGAATTTTCAACAGGTAACAATTCATTTTTTTGGCTAAGCATTAATCATTTTAGTTGCATTTCGTCTTTTTGGTTTAAAAATTCATCTCTTTGATAACTAATCTTCTTATTTGGTTGAGAATTTAATTATTTTGTCAAAAATTTAATAATTTTGTTGAAAAGTCATCCTTTTTGGTTAAAAATTTGTCTTTTTGGTTGAAAGTTAAACTTTTTTGTTAAAAACTCATTTTTTGGGTTGCAAATTCCACTATTTTGCTATAAAATTGAACTATATGGTTGGAAATTAACTTTTTTGTCGAAAATTCATATTTTCGGATTGAAAGTTCAACTTTTTTGTAGAAAATTCGTTTTTTGGCTTGAAACTTCAACAATTTGGTAGCAATTGTTTTTCTTTTGGTAGAAATTTCTTCTGATCATCTTCTTAGGTTAAAATTTCAACAGATTGGTTGAAAATTAATTTGTTTTGATTGAAGATTCAACTATTTTGTTGAAAATTCGTCTTTTCCAGTAGAAAAATGTTTTATTTACGTAATCTTACATGAGAATTTAATAAACGAAACATTTCAATCCATAAGAAAAATTGAAAAAAGTAGATTTTTTCGAAAACGGGTTGTCATTAGCAAATAATGTTTTGGCAAATTAATAGTCATCCAATGGACTCTGATTAAGAAATTTATGAGATTTAAGAAAAAAGCCCAACTCTGATCATCTCCTTCTTAGATGCATTCTGCGGCGCAGTTATTTACTTATAAAAAAGTATGAAAGAAATGTCTCTTTTAAATACGTTCTTTTCTTAGTTTAAAGTATTTTTACATTAGTTTTTTATTTAAAAAACTAATTTTTGACTGACTTGAAAAGATTAATTTTTTATACTTTATTTTTTTATTTTTGAGGATACTTTTTTAATACCTTTCTTAGTTCCATAGAGCCCTTCGAAGTCTCTAACAACAATTTTCCTTAAAATGAAGGGTGTCAGAAAGCCTAATTTACAAAATTGAAATTGTCCAAGTGAGATAAAAACACAGTGCCGAAAATTAGATTCTCAATTTAAAAGAAAAAGAAAAACTGCCGAGATATTAGGGAGCTAGATTGAACCATGAAAAGACTCATTCGACAAATTGACTGAGTACCGATCAGTATCGAGCTTGACTTTTGGACAAAAAAACCTACCTCCAAGACGAAACTACCTATCTCAAACAATTGAAATTATTAATTTTTTTATAGTTTTTAAACTCTAGATTAATGAAATAATGGATTTAAACTGTAATCTTTAAGAAATGAAGAAATGAATCCATGGAAATATAAAATTATCCATAGATTGTTATTTTGTGTTACATGTTATGCTCTGGAGTAATAAATAGTTGTTGTTGAGTGTACTATTCAGGAATATTAATAAATGTATGTCTGGAAATATAATAATAGGTCGAGTGTTGCTTTCCGGCAAAATATGCCGGATTTTAACTTTCTCTTCCGGCTTATTTCATCGTCAATGTAATTTCTTTGTTGACGGGATTCTAAAGAATTTAAGAGAACTCATAGTGAATTCCAAAGAATTCTAGGTTAACTGCCCAGAAGTTTTAAAATTCATTTTCGGCAAAAGATGCCGGAATAGAGAATTAAACGTTGATCTTCGTGGCAAATTGAGGTCATGTTTCATCCCTAAATCTGTACCCCCACCCCCCAACCACCTGGAAAGGCTATGAGGAATTCCAAAGAATTCAAGGTTATAAGTACGTTATTTCGGTTACTTAGGAACTTTTCCTCCTGGAAAAGGGTTTGGGATTTGAACCGGGGAGGAATGTGAATTCCTTTTTGCCCTCCTGCATATAATCCTGCGATTCCTGTGGACCAAATGAGGTTAGGTACTACGCTGTACGGGAGAGAAAAGTATGCCGGAAGAGAAAATCAAAATCCGACAAAATATGCCGGAATAAAATTTTGATTTTTTCAGTAAGTTAAGTGAAAGTTGGTTATACATACGAGGTGTGATCAAAAAATAAGGTGACTTTTCAAATTTCGCGGGCTACGTCTGTTCGATCTTCAATTTTTTTT
>JAUMHM010000005.1:41529378-41542317 GCA_032362435.1 Melikaiella ostensackeni
AAATTTTACACAAATCTAATACCGTCTCTGATGAAAATGTAAAAAAAATTTTTGATAATTTCACAGTGGTGTAGTCCCTTAATGCGAACAATTTTAAAGTACTCTCTTTGTTGTGTTCATTCTTATTTGCTATTCCTGGCCGAAAATTTGACCTTACTATCCCTTCATTTAGAATAAAATTTGAAAAAAATGGGTGTAAATTGTAAACTGATTTAGAACCAATGTATTCTGATTATTTCATTTTTTAAAATAGAAAAAAGTAATAAACCAAACAATCACATATTTTTAGAAAATTCAAATTTCATAAACATCCTTCGAACAATATTTAAACAAAAACATATATCTTTGGATGAATCTATGTAAACATTCAAAGAAATCTTAATGGTATGTATTCATAGGCAACCCTGCAGATTGGAACAAATCTTGAACTTAGTCTCCATTTTTAAATATTTATTCAGATCGAAATAAAATCTACTTTTTTATGAACTTTTTTATGCACTAAAAACAGAACATAAAATGAAGAATAATTATTTCTCTGAATACTTGAAACTCGAGTAAAAAAAATTCAGAATGGTATCCCAACACTGTAAAAACAAATGCTTAAAGTTATTAGACATTAAGTATGGTTTGCTTCAAATCTAGCAACATTTTTCTGGATTTAAACAAAATTGGTACAAATTTAAGACCACATTATGTAAATATCAGAATGGAATCTCAAATCCTGAAAAATTTCTCTGAATTTAATCAGAATAATTTAAAGTGTGATACTTGCTTGGTATTCTTTTTTTGTGTGAATAAAATCCCAAATAAAGTTTCTTCAAAGTAATAGATCATTCGTCTCGAAAAGTTAAAAATACCTACTCCTAATAAGAACAATTTTTTTGGGACCAACGTGCAACTAAAAGTAGAACAAAATTTCCAAACTTTGACATGCGATCTTGGGATTTATATGCCAATAAAATCCTGCTGAAAAAGAACTTAGTTACCAAAAAAGTTCAAAATATTTCCTACTGACGAAGAATTCTGTTCGAACAAAAGTATTAGAAAAGTGCATTACGGGAGTACCAAAAAAGTACCCAAAAAAGTTGGAAAAAGTCTTCCTGGAAGAGTTTCGTTTTGAACCAAAGCACTTGAAAATTTCCATTATATTTTTTTCGACGTTTTTACAAGTGCTAATAGATTTTTTATTTAAAAAAAGTTCTGCCTCAGCAGGACTTATTTTGTATTTATTTTTAGGTATTTTAGTCCTCTTCAAGCATGGCTTTTTCGTAACATAAATCCTAATAGCACTTGTATAAAATGAAAATTTTCGATTATTTCTGTCCCAAAAATTATTTTCCATGGCAGGACTGATTTTATACTCTTTTGGGGTTTTGATCCTATTTCAGCAGTCCTTTTTTGGAACATTAATCCTACGAGCACCACCGAAAATTTTCATAAAAATAGCAAAAATTTCGATGCAAAATAAATAGTAATTCTGAAAAATTAAGAACAACTATAGCATGACGAAATATTTATACCACAAATGCACGAGTTTTCGAAGAAATTAAGCTCAAGCATGAAACTCTCATTAAACTGAACCCGACTAAACCTGACGACTATTATTTTCCTCTGAACTGAAAAATAGAAGAACTACTAAGAAAAGTGTCGCTGACAAAGCTCGTAGTTAGCGGACTTGATGCAAAGCCGGCGACTCGAGTCTTTTGTTCTGCCAATTTCGCGAATCCTCTCGCCCGCGGAATCTCGCGGGGCGGAAACGACACAGCTTTCTGGAAACGGCGGGGCTAAATGACGCGAAGACACGGAACGAAATGAAGACAGTCCCGACCGCGGAGACAAGCGGCTGGCTGAGGACCGGGTTTCGGAATCGTAAATTTAAATTTAGACGCCTCTTCGCGCGCCTCGAAAAACTTCGGCGGCTTTCGAGCGCGCCCGATTTGAAATTCAAAACGTCACGAGATTGGCCGGGTTTTGTCGTAAATTGAGGTGCGGGCTGCGGAAAAAGTTGCCCGATTTTCAATTCCTGTGGGGCCTCAACTAAGACCTCGTCAGTCCCTTTCGGTCTCAATAAGGAGACAACCAGACCCGCCACGATCGTCACTTAATTTATTTCGCCAGGAAAAAAATTATTTTCTATTCTTAAAATACTTTTCTTGTGGGAAAAAGTTAGAGGAGAAAGTTAAACATTTATGGCGCGAATAATCTTTGATTTTAGAGAACTTGTGCTCCAATGGTCTTCCGCCTTGATTATGTTATAATGATACTTTCATGCGATTAGTTAGGCACCGTTATTGTTCGAAGGAGCGATAATGACAGCTGTGTAATGCTTCGCTATTAATACCCACGTTTTAATGAACGACGCTAGCGACATCTATAATTATCGATACCTATTCTATTCGTGAATCATAAACGTGACGTTCGCGAATTTTATTTTTTAGTTTGGTACCAAGAGAATAACTTCATTAACAGTTAAAATACAATTTTTAGCAAATGCTGATATCAGATTTAGATTCTTACGGAAATTTTTTGGGAGCATGAAGGCGGATACGTTTCAACTGCATTCCCAAGCAATAAAATATTCCAATAGACAATAGCCACCATAAATCATAAGCAGAAATTTTTACACGAAGATCTCCAGCTGATAAAAATTCTCATTTCGCCAATCGATCATAATTTCGTAATTTGTAATATTTGTAATGTAGAGGCGAAATGTAAGCTGCTGTTATCTAGCTTCATTTTAATTGTTCGCCCACTAGCGGAAGTCGACTTCCCGCTGGGAAATTGAATCATTTTTTAAACGGCGTCGAATCTACTTAGACTAATAAAAAAGTTGGATTAAAAGCGAGATTTAAAAATAAGAAGAAAGGGTCGTTTAGTAATTTCTGTTTTGTTCTGTTCTTTTGGGCCTAAAAGTTGATGAAATAAAAGAAAACATATATCTGCCTTACATTTTTGATCAAGAACGTAATCTGGAATACTAAGGCGGGGAGCAAAAAAGCTGTGCATGGACCTATACTCTGGCATAATTTAATCTTGAATATAATACATGACCGGGTTGACGTTAACTCGCTCGTATGTATCTGGGTCGCGTGGTTCGGGTGTGGCTGCTTGCATTGTTTCTGAAATTACGATATTGTCATTATTAATATTTATATTGCACTGCGACTCGACTGAACCGTCGCTGACTTTCTAAAAGGCAGACGTCGCGACCGCAGCTCTCTTGGAAACTCCCACCTTGGTGTCCTCTTACACCTCGGGACTCTCTGCCCTGTCATTCCTGCGCTCAGCGAATCTGTAATCTGTCCGCCGATCGAGAAAAGTGTCCTGAACCCCTCAGTCCCAAGCAAATGCGAAACTGAAAACCTCAGTCTTCTGAGACAACTTTGATATTACCTTTTATCTGCAGTACGACCATATTTCATTTAAAGGATAGTCTAGGCCTACCCAGAGAAGAGAAATTCCAGGAATTTTCCTCGAAACTACTCAAGTCGCAGATATGACTTTTCCACCTCCCCTCTCCACTTCACATTCTACTTCACGAGGGTAACCACCACCAGAGCTGTCTCGAGTGGGCAAAGAGAAATGGTGCTGGAAGTGTATAATATGTTGCATTTGAGCAAATTTCTCCTCCCTGGACAGGCCTGATAGTCAAATTCGGAGAGTTTAAATTTGAAATTCTAAAATCTGGGAGTTACAATGTTCAAAGGAATTTATAGCAATGTTATTGTTTTTAAGGTGAGGTAAAAATCTAAAATTAAGATCCTATTGTGCTATTATCATCAAGAACAATCAGTTAGAGTATAGTATTCATGGCCGATTTCCCCATCTGAAAGCAATCTTTAGATAATGTCTAAATGTTTCTTGGTCTGTGGACCAATTCCTCAAATTAAATAATGAAATCCATCAAGTGTTGCTTAATATAGGTATAATAGAAATAGAATGGTAAAGTATAGAGAGAGCTGTTGAAATCATACCTTCTTTTGATTATAGATGATAGAATTTTATAACTATTTATTACTACTTATTCCTAGTCATCTTTTCGTTCTTCTTCATTAGATCTTTGGATGTCTATTGATCCTATTTGATGGCAGTCTATCATGGTATTCCGTTTAATGATATTACATTTCACATAGGTTATGGGAATGAGTTTCTAAACCCTTAGAATTTGAAAAATCATCAAGGAAGTTCATCTACGGAAACAATGATATCACGTTTCTTAACAAGCATCGACTCTCTCGAACTAGGTTATGGATTGCTCGTCGAAAGTACTTGAAGCATGCGGAATGTTGTTCGTGCTCGCGCGACTAGTCGCTTACCTGTTTCGACGAGAACTGGACTTCACCCTTCAACCGCCACTGACTGTCGAAGGCCGACATGAAGTTCCGCAAAGATTTTTTCCATAGTCCTTCTGGAGAGACTACTAGGACTCAATTTATGAGTTATCACTGAGGACTTCATATCACTACGATTCGTCAAGTTAAATGGTTTGTTTAGCAATCCATTTCCCTTATCTTGTTCATCTGAAACAGATGTTAGAATAGAGAAACTGAATATCGATCAGTAGTCATATGTACTTTGAGGTGTAGAAGATAGAAGATTGTAATACTTGTACCAACAACATTAATAGGAATTTTTGAACTGATTATTAGGTGGATATGGTAAGTTGTGATGGGATTTTTTAACAAATGGAATGATGTATTATAATATCCACTTATGCAGGATCCTCTCTGCAGGGAGGTGGTCAATATGTTCAGTGGAATTGTAGTCTTGTTCTGTCTTCATGTCATAGATCTGTATCCATAATGAAGCTGCGTCTTTACTATGGGTTTTCCATCTATTAGAAATCATGTTCTACAGTAGAAAACGATTTGTAAGAAAGGGTTTCAGAAATGAAATGATGATACGACAAGAAATTAATGAAACTAGAGAATAAAGAATGACAGTCGTAAGAACAAAGTCATCAATTGGTAGATAAGTCAAGTAAGTTACCTCGATCAGTTAAGCAAAGTATGGAATGTGGTCGTATGGGATTGTGGCTTATAAGGTCATCTGTCAAAGTAGTATCTCTGGGCTGGAAACTCCGTAAAGCTTTAAAGTCATCATTGTTAGATAGCTGAAGGGAAGGCGGCTCAAATCAGGTGAAGTATAATGTGGAATGTGGCTGTACGAACGGTTGACTGACATTTCGGGGGCGCGCCGCTCGTTTGTCACTGAGAGCCGGACTCCATTTGTTCCTCTTGGTTCCACCTCTTCTCCTTCCTCCCTTTCCCTTTTCTCAATTCCTCTTTCCACCCCTAGGATGGATCAACCACCTCGTCGATTCTTTTATTTCTCAGAAATTATTCCACCGTTTTCACATACATTAAGATAACGAGCAGGACGTATGCCCCTCGCTGAGCTATCGGTCAAAGTCACGCTGACCACCGAGTCCGATCCGTTAGGGATCTGCGAGAATAACTTTTTTCTCGCTCCCTCTTTCGCTCTTTCTTTCGCTTTCGTTCTCACCTGTCCGCAATATGGCGTCCCGGAAGAAAAAGGAAGAAACGCGAGGGCGTCGATACCGATGATGGATTCCGGAAGTAACCTAGCATGTGGGCTAACAACCTGACGTGATTCCTAATGTGGATGGATATCCTTTTTGCTCGTTTTTTTATTCCAACTTTTTCTGTATAATGATGATGTTAGGAGAGACTTGTCACCATTGTTCTTGGTTTTATCGTATGTTCCTGAATTGGTTTGAAGAAACTTATTTATGCATGAGTCTTATTTAATGGGTTGTTGTTTATCCTGAGGGAAAACATTAGAGTTGTTCGCAAAACATCAAAACGTGCAACCATACCTGCTGGCTTGCATGTTATTTATCTGTAATCTGCAACAAAGTCTTTATAGGAAAGGTTTCTGAAAGGCTGTTAAAAAATAAAGGTGATTAACTCTTTCGGAATTTGACCTGAGGAATGGAAGATTAAAACACCATTAATAAGAAAAGGTAATAAGTATGACACAATCAAAAATGATGTCGTGATTTCGGACTAATTTCAAGAGGCGAAGTGATCAATGTCGAACGATCTTCTTCCGCGTTCGGGATGAGTCGCAATCTCGATCGACGGCGAAGCAGTATTATCTTTGTTCGGACCGGACAGTGCCATTACCGTCGGCCATTTGAATTTTCAGCTCTCGTAATAACGGCTAATACGAGACAAATGAATCAAGAGGATGAGGGGGTTCAGTGGGTGTAGGGAGGTGGGGTTTAAGGCAGAGGAAAAAAAGCGAGGGCGTTGGAGGCAGAAGAGGGACAGAGAGACCTCAGTGATTAATGGAGTCTCCACTGCAAGCGAGAGCTCGCCTGGATAAGATCTCCGATGGAATTCCCTTGGCTTTTATATTGGATTTCTTTTAAATTCGTTACTTTATCCGGCACTATGTTAATAGCGACCGATATGAGAGCTCGCGGTTAAGAGGAGTTCATTTATCATTCGCGCTCCTAGCATGGTTTCTCGCGCAGTCTCCGACTCTGACAACGGCGCGCCGTGCATTAGCCACGATTCTCGCGTGGGGCCCTTTTATCCTCAAGTCGAGGCGACAGCCTCGAATCCTGGAACTACCGTGTTTCGCGCTCGACTTTTTGCTCTGGTTGCACTGATTCCTAAACTTCTCTGTAGAACCAACTAATGACCATAAAAGCCCGAGTCCGATATGTCGCGTGAAAAGCGATATGATGCCAGTCCATGGTTAATCCTTCTCGACAGAAATTAAGCGAAAAAACTTAAATGGTTTTCTTATTCTGAAAGCTTTTAACATTAGAGGCTAAAGGAGAATCATCTCTTTTCAGTCGATTGTTGAATGAAATTGTTGGAAGCTATATACATATGAACAAGTCTGTACGAATTCTTTGATGAATGATAGTAAAGAAGAGGTTGTATTGTTGATGATTTGATGTTAGAGATTGATGATCAGATAGTTTGGTGATAGAATTGATGAGCTTATATTACGTACTGATGAGGACTTTCTTTCAATATTGTGAAATGCAGGATTATGATGTCGAGATTCCTGAAATGGTTTCCTAACGTTTTTGTAGAAACATCTGTTTACAACTGTCTTTAAGAAAGGTTTGACACTGTTTTTAAGATTTGGTGTCAGATTTAGGGAATACTTCAATAAGAAGCGATTTTTTGATCTGTGCAAATTTTGGACCGTCCATATTCTTTTAATAAAAATAAATCATAAATTATATTACTATTCGTACTGTTTGTACTGTCCTAATGGTTTGCCAATGAACTCCTATTGTTTGTATAACTGGTTTTAATGAATTCAGATCGTTCCTGTATTGTACAATAGATAAACAAAATGATGGATGAAGATGTCCAGATTCTGGAAAAAGTTGTTTAACCTTAATGTACATGTTACCATTTACAAAACCAAATACACGAACTTCTCTTTCGGAACTGTTTTAAAACAATTGTTTCCAATTCGCTATATCTGCCTTTGACAACATTTGTTAATGTGTTTCCGTAAGGAAACTGTATGATGACACAATGCTAAAGCTTCAAAATTCCAGAATCCACTCACGCCACTTTTTACGCAGGATGATCAGGAAGAAGGAGCAATAGCGGCTGCATAATAATTGAATATTCCCAACTAATATGGAATCTTAACGGAACTTAAGTCGATGGAAAGGGACTTGTGACGTCAGCGAGGGGCAGATTTTTCCCTGGCTATAAAAATGAGACTCGAGCATTGAAATGCCTGCCAATTACGAAGAACGGGTGCCGGTTAATAAACATCGTGTGGCTCCCGATGCCTGTCGAGCCTAAAAAGGCGATCTGTAGAAAAGACAATGGAACAACGAAAAAGGCGCGAAATCCAGAATACGCTGCTCGACAGTGGCAGCGCGATTGCGAAGGTGGGACACGTGCGTCGCACGTCTTTCAAATAAATTATCAACACTTTGGTATTACCTGCGGAATCACGTTATGTTGGGAAATGGTGGGAGAACTTGGGGCCATGGTGGATAAGGAGGACATGGGTGACATGCCAACACCATAATTATCTACATGCCTCTTCGACTCGCGTTGAACGTGATCGGATGCGCTACTGGAAACGATTTTACAAGCCAACAACTTTTTCAGTGGGGAATTAACATACATAACTTTGAGATAATACACTTTTAAATTCAGTTTTATACATTTATACTTGATAATGTTTGAAAATAACGGCATGGTGTTATATTTGGAACAATTTGTAACAATAACAAGTATGCATAATTAAAATTTAACAGTTAATCATAACTAATAGAAATGCTTTATCTGTTACAGGTAAGTCCAGTGATCTATTCTGGATACGAATAAAAAGGAGGCTTTCCGTAAGTGTCATTTTTGTTTAAAAAAATTGAATGTGGATTAAAATATTCTGCTTGGCAGATGAATCAGAATTCTTGTAAGGTGTTCTATAAATCTGTTTTTAACGTTACAATAGGTGAATAAAATACTTTTACTGGGGTTTCTAAAAATCTCGAGCCGTCTCTGCCTAGACCAAATCCGATTATTCAGAACTCGGACTCGTGATTTACGATTCATCTCGCGTGATACTAAACGTGTTGCGCGCACGTTGTAAAACTGGAATAAGCGAATCGGTCGATAAAGTCGTTTGGAAAACTAGAAGAATCGTTGAGAAGGCGTAAGCTCTAAACTCTAAATTCATAGATTAAGAAACTATGAAGTGCAAATTAAAAATTAAAAATTTTAGACATGTAGATATATCGAGGTGTATAGCGTTTAAATTCTAAAGGATTTAATTAAATCCGCTCAAACGGAAATACTTTCGCCTTGATCGGTGACGCCAGAAAGACGGAACGTTTACGAAGTCGAGGCATTTCACGTTTTCCCATTAGGATTCACTTCCCCGTGTGATTAATTAGATCTCATTAACATTACGGCCGGCTGGACGTCGCGCGAGCCGCACAACTGTACCGACATTGTCTCATCGTGTGTGATTTTAACACACATTTAGACGCATTAACACATAGCATAGGTATCTAAAGTAAGAACGTAATAGTATAGTTGGCTGCCAATTTACGTAGATATTGCAAACAACAAGCAGTTACGTAGCACCTGTAATCATAGCCTTCATTATTTTCTAATTAGTTAATTAATGGTGGGAGGAGGTGTGTTTAACTTTGTGCAAGAAAAAATTAATTTTATTAGGTGATAATCTGATACATTTTCTTTCGATATTTTTCTACGACAATCTTTTTTATCTTTCTCTATTTTATTTTGAAGTACGTTCACATTTTTATATTTTGGAAGTAAAGGTTCTCTTTATGAAAGTGTTTATTTGAATTTTTCCTTCGTGAACGAAAGTTTCCAAATTTGAAAGCTCTGTCGTATGGAGTAGTGAATCTTGGGTACTTTCAAATCTGAATGAGTTACAGTCGAGAATTTAAAATTTTGATGCTTCTCAGTTTCAAGTAACAAACCCTGATTTCGAATGAGCATAAAATTTAAAGAAATCGTATGAATGTTTAAAATGAAAATTCAAATTTTATTGCGCTTGAATGTCTAATTTTCAAATGCCTTGAATGTAACACGTCTCGACTGAAGAGGACTTAAACTAAATTTAAAAAGGCTTTCAAGTTTTAGTTTCATAAATTTTAAGCGTTCAATTATTAAAACACCTGTAAATCTAAAGCATCTTGATTTGAAATTTTCGAAAATTTATAGCAAATTATAGTATCTTTTAAAACATTAAAATTTATGGCACTCGAAATTCAAGGCGTTAAAATATGAGAGCAAGCAAAATTTAAAAATAAAAATGATCCTTCAACATTCACACCATTGACATTTTAAACATTTTGAAAGTAAAACCAACCCAATTTAAAAACTCTCAAAAAATTCAAAACGAAAAATTTGTCAATATTATTACTTACAATTTTGAAGTATTTTATGTCAACATTATTCCAATTTTCAAGACTTTATAACTCAAAGTGTTGAAAATATGTTTTTTTAAAGTTTATTACAGCATAATTTCTCAAATGTATTGTAAATCGTATAGACCAATTCCATTTTAAATCAGACAGAGAGCTCCAGCTTAGGGTTTAGGTATTTGGGATTTTCATTTCTTTTAGATGTGGGAATACTTACTCTTTCATTTGATCCCAGAAAAATTTAAAATTTGAGAAAATGACAAAATGGCGGCTGTTTTTCTAAAATTCTTGAAAGTGGATTGTCTCAACAAGCCCACTTGATTTTTTTTTTAGAAATAGATGGTAATATGTACAACATATTTCTGAGTTTCTTTCTCGGTAAACCACTGCTTCACATAGAGAAAGTGTTTGAAAAATCGAATTTTCGGATTTTTCCCGGAAAAAAGAAAAGGTACAAAAAAATGTTCAGATGAAAGTTTGCACATCTAGAAAAGTTCTACAAAAAATACCTCTTACTCTTATGTGATAGAATGCCTTCCTTTTATAAGCAGAAACTGTAAACAAATATGGGCAAAAATAAAAAACTTGGTGCTCTCCATAAAATCTCCTTTATTTTTATCATCAAATTTCAAAAACATTAAAAGAAGCTTTTCAAGAAAAACATTACTTTTTTATTTTTTCTAATATTTAAAAAAGTTTCTGCTAATATAAAAAAGCATCCTACGAGTTTTATGCAGGCTCAACCATTGTTGAGGCCGGGAAAATTTTTTTCTTCAAATATAATTT
Source organism: Melikaiella ostensackeni (assembly GCA_032362435.1). Classification (NCBI taxonomy): domain Eukaryota; kingdom Metazoa; phylum Arthropoda; class Insecta; order Hymenoptera; family Cynipidae; genus Melikaiella; species Melikaiella ostensackeni. Next base: position 41,540,084 of record JAUMHM010000005.1, read on the forward strand.
TTTATTATTTCTCATAAACGATGCCAGATATCACATAAGAGCAGGAGGTGTTTTTTATAGAAATTTTCTAGATGTGCAAACTTTCATCTGAATATTTTTTGTACCTTTCGTTTTTCCGAGAAAAATTCGAAAATTCGATTCTTCTTAACTAATTCTTTTCTATGTGAGGCAGTGGTTTACCAAGAACGAAACTCAGGATATATGTTGTATATATCACCATCTATTTCGCAAAAAAAAAGAATTTTTCAAGTAGGGTTTTTGAGAAAATTAAATTTTTTTAGAAAAACAGCCGCCATTTTGTCATTTTTCTAAATTAAAAAATTTTTCTGGTATCAGTTGAAGCAGTAAGACTTCCCGGTCAAAAAATAAAATAAATTCCTGAATACGTATGCTCGTTCGGAAGATATTGCAGTTTAAAAGAAAAATTGTCAATTTTTGAGAATTCGCAGGTAGTGTTCAATTTATTGCAAAAAATATAAAAAAATTTTTGATCAAACTGTAAAGTACGTGTTCCTTTATTTCTACTGTAGAATTTTGTATCCATATACAAATCATTCTGACACCATGACCTAGACTTTTCTTGAAATTTTGCATGGTTTGAAATGGAATTGGTCCATAGTAATTCAAATTTTAAAGATCTAATTTGGAAAAGAAATTTTTAATAGTCCAGAACGTATATTATTGGATTTTTAATATGCTAGTAATTCACAAGCTCGAAATGAAATGTTTCAATTTAAATCCAAGGTCTTCATTCTAAAATATATTGTTTATATATATATATATTTTTTTTTGTATATTTAGATTTAAATTATTTTTCCAGTTCAAATCTCTTCAAACCTCAAACGTCCCAATTTACAAACATCCCAAAATCAAAAATGATGCAAAAAAGTTTTCTTCATCTTCACAACTTCCCATATAATTTCTTTCACAATACAATCAATCAAACCTAAAAATTCAAGTCATAAACGCCCATTAAAAATCGCTTTAATTTCAATTTCTTAATTCCCAAGATGATTCTCAATTTTTCTGATGATACGACTGAAAAAATCTCTAGTAATTTAGTTCATGATTTCTGATATTGGTTCTTCCACCATGTAGGATAGAAGCACTTTCGTCCTCGACTATACCTCTTAATCCAGATTGAAAATATGTAAATAAATCCACTCGCGGCTCTCCCGGTGGACGCCCATTCCGTATTCCCCGTCGAAAAAGTATTTTAATAGAAACGATTCATCATTCCGCAGGACCTCAGCCTCTACTCCTTTTTTTTCATACACACAGCCTTACCCTTTTCACCCGTTCTTTCTCTTTTTCTCGACGATTTGTGAGTATCCAAATACTAATAAAAATCTGCAGGAATCGTCCCCGAGGAAGCAATCGGCTCGGATTTTTCGAGATTTAGCTGAGATTTGAGAGAAGATTCAAGATACCCTTTTGTGGCGACGTCCTTCGTCTCGTCCTTTCGCAGAAATCGGAACCGAAGGGTTCCGCGCGAGGAACTCACCATGTCCAGACTGAAGGCTTTAATCAAATTTATTCTTCCTTTTCTTCAAGATCCCTTTTTTGCTTGAAATACTCCGAGGTCTTCTTTCTTTAGGTCTTGGATTTTTTATTTGCTCGTCTTTCCAGATTTAAAGATTTCAGTGATTTATTATAGTGTATCGTAATACTTTGAATAAAGCGATTCAAAATCGATGCATAGTAAAAGATGGAAATTTCGAACTTGAATTTCAAAGACTTGGCAATTATTTTAATTTCTCTTCTTTAATGTTTGTAGTTGTCGATTTTAATTACATTCGAAAGTCCTGATATTTTACCGATTTATATAAGATCATTCCAAATTTGGTTCTGTCAGAAGCATGTAAACTATTCAAAATATAAATTTTCCAAAAATAGAGGCTCTGAAAATCAAATTAGAAAGACTTCAAAAATGAAAAGTTCCAAATTTGACAACGTCCCAATTGCAATTTATAAAAATCTGCCCACTTCGCGGGCACATTCTCATCGCGCGCTTCGCGCTCGGTATTATATGCTCTTCATGTACAAATTACTAAATTTGTGTTTGATTTCAAATGAAATAGAAAATTTATTAACTTAAGGCTCTTTTGGCCTAAAGGAATACATTCTCATCATAATATTCGCGCTCGATTTTCTGCGCTAACCGTATAATACATACAAGTAAATAGTTAAAAAGACGATTAAAAAATTATCTTGATGATTTACGATTGGTCTTA
>JAUMHM010000005.1:41542417-41566372 GCA_032362435.1 Melikaiella ostensackeni
TTAAAAAGACGATTAAAAAATTATCTTGATGATTTACGATTGGTCTTATAAAGAAATGTTTAACAGCAATTTTATTTCACTTTTTAAAAGCACAAATTCTACTCTTCTGATTTTTTTTCTTAACTGGCGTCGTTCGGCTCAAAAATTAAATTTGAAATTTGAGTCCGTTCGGAATTCAACTTGTATTTTTATTGATTTATCCTGAATTTTTTAAAATTTAGAATTCTCATGAGTTTTTTTTAATTCTTCTGAATTCACTCGAATTCGTCTAAATTCACTCCATTCTACTCAATTTAATGAATTTTTTATAGTTTATTTTCAATTCACATTCAAGTCTTTTAAACTCACCTTCAATTCGTACACGGAGAAAAAGGAGTCTGATAATCTTACTGAACAGTGACAGCTTGGATTTTTCTGTAATGTTTACAGAAGATCCTGTGAGATTTGCAGAATTTTTTGCATGATTTATCAAAAATTTCTGTAACTCTGTAAGATACCTAAAAATTCTGTAAGGATTACAGAAAATTATGCAAGCTCTACGTGAAAAGCTTTGTATGCTGTCACTGAATTCTGTTTACTTCCACTTTATTCAATTTAATGGAAATTTTTTCATTTTTAAAATTTTGTTTAATTCGCTGAAATTGTAATGAATTTCATGAAAGTCTCTTGAATTCCCTTAAATTCTTCCAAATTCATCTAATTTTATTGAAATTAATATTTATTTTTTTGAATTTTTGTCAATTTGTTTGAAAGTAACTCAAATTGTTTTAAATTCATTTTGAATTCTTATGAATTTATCCTGGATTTTCTTGAAACTCACCTAGACAGGTCACTGGTTTTACCCCTTTTCAAGTAAATTAGGCTGTGGAAACCCTGGAGATATGAGTCTCTATTTTTAAAATTTCTTTTTGTGACCATTTTCAAAGGTAACAATGTTTATTTATCATCGCAGAAAGTATAGTTTATTCAAAATCTTAAGTGGTCGGGGGCTACTCGTCTCTCCCCAATTCGACTTTTAAATTTCGATTGGAATTTTGATAAATTGAAAATCGTCGCTTTAAAGTTTTATTCATGATCTATGTGTTCAGGTACCTTCAATTTGCTCTATAGGCGAACAAGAGAACTATTTAAATTAAATACCTTACATTACTACAATTAAATTAATGATTTATGAAATTATAATACACTGGAACCCCGATACAAGGTCCCCCGACTTAGGGTGTTCCTAGAATTTCGGTCGTCGGAGAGAGGGTCCAAAGAGTAGGGGAGAGGTGCCTAAAAAGGGCCCCCTGCATATTTTTGTATGAACATATTTTATTCATCAAATACGTACGTCTAATCGTGCTGTGTGCCCTTCCAGTCAGTTATAAAATGTTTTTTTTTTTAATAATGCAAGTGAACCAACAAAAGCAGAAAGTAAAAATCATTTTAACACTTGAAATTACGAATTCTTACCTATTTTAGAAGTCCTTATTCAATATTTTGTGGTAATCTAAAACTGTAATTAGTTGCTATTTTATAAAAATAATTTTCTAAGCTTTAAATCTGTTACGTGATTTTTATTAATTTTAGCGTTGCTTGAAAAAATAATGTAAAAGACGTAAAAGATGTTTCATCTTCAGAGTAGCAGCTGATTCAACCGGCAAAAGCAGAAATTCAAATTTTCCACCAATTGGAGTCCACCTCTCCTAACCTCACCTAACCTCTTTCTGCTTTTAGATCACCAACACAAATTTCTTGAAAATATTTTGCTTCTTCGCATTAAATCAATAAATTCTAGTTCTAAGATAAATAATATTTGTAATTTTACAACTTTGTATAAATGTTAAGTGTCTTTCCCGTTTTTTAATACTATTTTCATACTTGGCCTTATTTAACGCTTACTTCACGACTTATAATGCATTTTTCATGTATAATGTGTCATGAAGGTACATAATTGTTTAAAAAATGTACGGCGAATACAGTTCATCAATATAAAGTACTGAATAAAATTATTTTTATTGTTTTTGAAAGGGGCCCATCTTGAGAAACCAGGCTTCTAAGACGGGCCATTTGACATATTTTTTTTAACATTAAAATTTATTATTTTCTAAAAATCTTTTGAACTTTTAGGCATATGCACTTTATAAAGCAAACGTCAAACTATAATGTTAGCTATTGCCACAAAGCGGGCAATTCGAAAACTCGCGTGCATATTTCGCATTTATTTTTAAATCCACGCGGAAAATTCTCTTTTCATTAATTAGTTAACAAAAATCTAGATTTGTACAAAATACAGTTCATAAATATTATTTATTCCTACTGGAAATGGTTCATACGGCTCTGACTGCTTAGGTTCGAGCGAACCCCGATTTAAAACAAGGCCATTTTAGGCTATACCCGAAACTGTCCTTATATCGGGGTTGCACACAGAGAAAACTGGTATCGTCACGGTAACTAAAATTATCAAGTTGTATACCTGTACAATATGGATGCATTGGCCAATTTTGTTTTTCATACAGTCTTGTAGCATCCACTACCACGCTATTTGTAGCTTATGCTCTTTTAATTGGTGCCGCTTCTTATCTTGTGGCTTTCACTACCACCGTGTTTGTGGCTCATCCTCTATTGATTGGCGCGCATAGTTACGTAGATTCACGTGTGCCAACACACAATCACATCGCGTCACCCACGAGTACGACGCCATCTTATCCGACCGCCAACCAAATTGTTTCTCGTGTGCAACAAATACAAGCGAAAAATGAGTGCAAGTGCTAAAGTGCTGACATATTTGGATATTAATCGTGGATGGAGATTAAGAAGAAATGTGTGCAAAATCTACAGGAATGCAAGATTTTCTGGACGGATGTATGTGTGTGATGTTGATAGATATTGTCATCCAATTTCTTTTTATTCTTGTATGCTTCTATTATTTAAATAATAACTTATGAATAATTAATGCAGATGATTTTTTTCTTCAATCAGCAATGCTGGTTGTGACAGATACATCCTATTGATGAAGACATTTACTGTGTTGTTGTGACAACCACATCCTATAAGAAATAACTTACACTGTGTAGTTGCAGCAACCACACATCATTAGAGAGAACTTCCACTATGTAGTTGTGACAAATACAGTATATGGTTGCGTCAACCACACAATTGAAATCTTATGACTAAACTTTTATAGAAACAGCTATGTGGTTGTAGGAACCACAGTTGTAGCTGTACCATATTTTACTATTTTTTGTGGTTGTGACAACCATATTTATGGATCTCACTTCCATACAGTTTTCTCCGTGTAGTGTAACATCGTTTCAAGTAAAACTCCTTTCGCGCACTTTTATTCTAGTGCTATGAGATTACTCAAAATTGATTCAATGCACTTTTTCAACGAACAATATAACCGACAGAGAAGGCCCATTATTATGCCAATTGTGAATTCCCCTTCGAGTCTCAATTATGAAAACTGAAGATGGTGAGGCGATAAGGCAGATAGAATTGAGTTGGCTGCGTTTGAGCGTCGAAAGCCGGACATGTCGCTTCTTATGGAAATAAAAACGCGAACAGACGTTAAGGTGGAATGCGCAGGTTTAATGCATCGCGTTACCGACTCGATTCAGCAGCAACTGGTTCTGCGAAGGAAGAAGAAGGAGCGGCGGATCGACGCACAAAATTTATCTCGACCAACTGGTTGCAGCAGCTCAAAAGGGAGGGGGTTGGGGGGAGGCTCAGAAAAGGTAAGGGTAGGCGAGAAAGGGCGGGAGAGCCAGATAGAGGCAGACAGATGATGAAAAATGAGTTAGTGGAATTGCATAAATTTAACGAAAATTCGAGCCGACGCGCGATTACAACGCGGGGAAAAGAAACGAGACTGTCCGCAAGGGTTCTTGACGATTGGAGCGAGAAAGAGAGGAAAGATATTGAGTTCGGCGGACCTTGCGGCTTCGTCGAGTTCCAAAGAATAAAACAAGAGTGGCATAAGAAGGAGATGGGGACAAGCATAACCAGGGAGAAGAGCTTGAATAAAAGCAACTCAAGGAATTCCACGAAGTTGAGAAAAATCCGGTCCACAGCCCTTTCCATAAGAAGATAAAGTTCTCCATCCAGAACCACATCAGCACCAGAGAAGAGTCCCAAATCAGAAGAGATATAATTAGATAAATGAGTACGTGAAAAAGCAACTCGTAAATCCTACAATTTTTATCAAGGCGGCCTTCCGCGTTGAGAAAGGCGACCAGTCGCGCTCTTTTTTCGCAAGAGGGTAGTGAACGATAAAAACGATCAATGTGAATCTACCAACATTCAGGAAAGTCCGAATCGAGCAGCGACTTCGCTTCGGGGAACAAGACAATGGAAGAGTTATTTAAAGAATACGTGGGAATTTTCAGAAAGAAGGTAAAAGTTGTTGCTGGTCTTAAAAAACTGAGAATCTGGAGCTCAAATGAAAAATTTTGTTTTAATTTGACAATTGTCATTATTAATTCATTAATTAGTTTATTAATTACATGCATTTAAAGTTTCTTTGTTAAGCATGCTTTCAAATTTTCCTGAAGATTGATATCATTTCAAGTCAGGCAGGTTGTACACTTCAAGTCGCAGAATCTATCAGCGACGAAATATGTTGTTTTCTAGAGGAAATTAGGTGACACGAATTTTTTGGATTTGAGAACAAAAAATTCCACGAAGTTATGAGTATTTCAATTTTGAAGCCTATTTAAAAAAAAACACAATTTTTTTTAGAAATTCTATAGTTTGTGATCTAATTTAGACATTCAGGGCTCAGATCGTGCGACTTTTTCGACTTTTTTGGAAAAATGTAACTTTTTGCGACTTTTAAAAAAAAATGCGACTAGTCGACTTCTTTCCATTCTTCTTAGAAGTTCGCTGCACTTAGTTTCAATTTTAGTCACACTGGAACTTTAAAAATTAAAATTCAAAACTAGAAAAAGTAGTACCATTTTAATTCAGAATATTAAAAATTGAATAATTTCTAATTCCGTCAATCCGTATTTAAAGTTTTAGTTTTTTCAAATTGCAAGCTTTAGCAGTTAGACATTTTAAAGTAAAAAGCGTTTAAAATCGAATAATTTAAAATTTAATTATTGAAAAATGAATAATTTCATATTTAAATTATATAGTCTCAAATTTAAACCCTTAATTTCTGAGTAATTTTAAGCTTGAAGTGTTCAAAATCAATATTTCTGAAGTTAAAAATTAATCTAAATCATAAACTTCTCTCATTTAAAAATAATTTTAGTTGACAAGTTTAACAGCGCATACAGAAATATTTCAAACCCAGATTTGGAATCCTTCAAGCTGAATGTCTATTGGTAAAAAATGGTTTCAATTTTAAAGTTTATTTCGATTGTGCAAAGATTATTTGAAACTCAGTAAGAATTATGTACTTTATATTCTTAAACAAATATTATTATTATTTCAGTCATTCAGTGTCTGATACTGCTTTTTTTCATTACATTTAAAAATTTCATTGCTAGTTTCAGTGGACTTTTTTAGAAATTCCATGCGACTTTTTTTGTAATTTTATGCGACTAATGCGACTTTCTTAAAGTCTCCTATCCGAGCTGAACCTGGATATTTTTATTTTCTTATGGTGAGTTTTACTGTACTATTTCAAAATATATCGGAAAATTGACTGAAAGTTCAAAATGAAGAAAGTAGCGATGATTTTTTTGAAAATATAAAAAGTCGAATTTCACAAGAAAACCCACATCTATATTTTTTCCCTTTTTTTTGTTGAATTTGATTTTCTATAAGAAAGACTTCCTGTACGTTTTATGCAGGATTAACCATTTTTATGGCCAGGAGAATTTTGTTTTTCATAAAATCGAATTTTCGTATTTTTCTCGGAAAGAATGAAAGATACAAAAAATTTTGAGATAAAAGTTTGCACATCTGAAAAGTTCTACAAACCATGCCTCTTGCTCTTTTGTAATGTCTTGCAACGTTTACGAGAAAAAAATCGAAAATTATATTTGCAGACAAAAAAATCCTCCCGGCCTTAAAAATGGTTTATCCCGCATAAAGTTTTGTGGCCGAGGGAATTTTTTTCCTAAAAATATAATTTTCCAATTTCTTTCGTAAACGACTCAAGATAATACAAAAGAGCAAGAAGCATTTTTTGTAGAACTTTTCTATATATGCAAGCTTTTACCTAAATTTTTTTTTGTATCTTTCGTTGTTTGTGAGAAAAATGCGAAAATTCGATTTTATGAATAACAAAATTCTCCTGGCAACAAAAATGGTTCAGCCCGTTTATAGAAGGCCAACTTCAACAAAAACTTGGCGAAAAATATAAGTGTGGGTTTTAAGTGAAAATTGACTTTTTATATTTTCAAAGAAATCGTCACCACTTTGTTAATTTTGAACTTTTTAAAAATTTCTCGATGGATTTCGAAATAGGATGGTGAAACTCACCAGCATCCAAAAAGACAATTTAAATATCTGAATGAGATAAAAACTATAGGATTTCAAAGAAAAAATGTGCATTTTTTTGAAAAAATTGACGTCAAAATTCAAATATTCATAACTAAGAAAAAAATTTTTCTCTTCATTTGAAGACATTCGAATTTGAGGGAAAGTGGTGTTCTGTGACGTCACGATTTACCGACCGTTTAATGTATTATTACTGCATTCTTATTTTTTAACTAAATAAAATATCGCGTTGAAAATTTCGAAAATGAAAGAAAATATATCAGCCCACCACTGCCTGGTCCGTTGGAGTTCCATTCCGCTAACTGTCTTTAATGAGGATCTCATAAAAAAATTTTAAAAAACTTCTTTAAAAATACATGCTTCACTGGGCCATACAGCGGTGGGTTGATATGTTTTTCTTCCATTTCTCACAATTTTAACGTGATATTTTAGTTTAACAATATGAAGGCGCAAAAATACGTATGTCGCGGTCAGTAATTCGTGACGTCATACAATATCGTTTGCCATTAACGAATTTCAATGATATTTAATAAAATATAAAGAATTTGTGTCCGCTTGGAGACATAAAACTGTATGGATTCTCGTTCGGTTACCGAAGTTAAGCAGCGTTTGTCACGGTTATACTCGGATGGGAGCCGTCGTATTTTCACACTACATAATTTGTTTTGGTTTTTTCGTATTTTCGTTTTCAGTTGGCTTATGGTCACTCGACCATAAAATGGAAACTGGGAAATGACAGTAATTTTTTTTTACTAGCAATTTTTAAAATTTTTAGGATAATATCCTATTCACTCACTTTAAATGCCACTTTATAATTATCACATGACATTATGTAATTTTCAATTATGTTATTATGTGATTGTTCGATTGGATTTTTTAAAAATTTCTCATGTTTCAATTTGAATTTGTATTATTTCAAACACTTCCAATTGTAAAGCTTTGACAATTGAAATTTAAAATGTTCCATTTGGAACATTTACAAAATGTTTAATTATTCAGTGTGCAATGTCTAATTCGAAAATCGTTTACTTTTATGAACTGTCTACCGTTACGGAATTTTCCGCAAGACAAAATTTTTTCCAGCTCGTTTAGGGCTAAAATTACGAAATTTTCCGTATCTCTGGCCCTAGCGCTATACTTGACCGAGTTAGTCTTACGGAAAATTTCTAACTCTAGTAAGTGCCTTACTTTTAAAGACCTCAAATTAAAATTTATTGCTTTTGAAGGCTTTAATTAAAAAAATTTTCTCTAGTTATTCAATTTCAAATTGAAAAATTAAACAATACCGTTTCTAGTGCTTGGAAAACTTCAAATTAAAAGCGCTTGAAATTCAACCATTTTTTTCTGAAAAATTTTCTAAATCGAATAATTTTAAATTTAAGTGTTCAGAGTATAAACAAATATTTTAAGTTGTTACACTTAAAAATTAATTTGTCTTATACATAAAATCAAATATATTCTTCTTTAATCCAGGCAAATTTTACCGAATTTAATGCCAACCATTTTAAGGCGTAACAATTTTAAGTATTCGCTTTTACCGACTCAAAAATTCAAGAATTTCTAACTTATTGATTGCAAATGTAAATTCTTCGAACTAAACAATTTGTAATACAAGATCTAAAAAATTTAAGAGTAAAAATTTTTAACGACTTAATTTTAGGATTCTAATTAAAAAATCGTTCAAGTATGTAATCACGAAATTTCTAATTGTAGGAATTTGAGCGCTACATAGTTTATATTGTTCAGTTTTTTTTAACGTTCCCAATAGAACTTGTTTCATTTGAACATTGAAAAAAAAATTATTGCGAAGGATTATAATGTAAAATTCTTTATTATTGAACGGTAAAATGGCAGTGAATTTGTTACCATTAAATTATTCAGTTAATATAAAGCTGGATTTTAAAAGCATGTGTTAGTTTTTCAGTTTCCTAGTTTTCAACGTTGAATCCGGCAAGTTTGAAATTAAAAAACTTTTAGTTAATACACCGAAATTGTTGAATTTCGCCTGTTATTTCGAATTTCAAAGTGCACAATTTCAAAGGCTTCTAATTAATATTGCGCGATTTAAAACACTCAAAACTGAAAAATATTTAATTTAGAGCTTTCCGAGTTTGTAATTATTCAATTGGAAAATATAGTTTTAAGTGATTCACATTTGAAAACTGTCTAATTTTTGAGGCTTCCAATTCTCATTTATTTGATTTTGAATATTTTATTTTGAAAAATGTGTGTAATTATTTAAATTAGATGCTTAATTCAAGGGTATACACACTATTAAAGTTTGAACCTAAAATTGCCGAAGATTAAACTCTTCAGATCCAGAAGAGTTTCACTTTAAATTCTTTAATTTATACAGAAGTTTTGAATTCTTCCAATAAAAAATGGGTCAGCTTTGAAAGTATTAATTTTCTTTCTTTAATGACCAGTGATTTGTTTAAAAGATTTTAGTTGCCACCCTAAAGTACGCCCAAAATATTTTTTCCCTCCTTAATTAAATCCCCAGATCTTCCACACACGAAATACCTGCAAACCTCTAAAAAATCCGCCCCTGGCAGAAGAAGGATTATCATTCTCGACTTGGAAATATTTTCAGAGGCTAAAAGTTAAAACGCTCTCGTATTATTCCCTAGCAATCTTTCGCTTCTTAACGAATGTCTGCGAGTGAACTCTAATTATTTCTCGAGGTCGATGCGTGCTCCGGTACTATACGGTATATGTGGAAAAGTGCAGAACGGACATTTAAAAAATCGCGCCGACTTCGCACAAAGGTGCAGAAATGCACGGCCAATGAAGCAATCATAAAGATCCGGGGAGAACGCTCTGTCTTTTGCTGGTGCATTTTACGAGCCAGTGCTAATTGAGGCGATGAAATGAGAAATTGTATGCCTTCCAGTCCAAGTGAAACCTTGCCAATTTTAACTCCTAGAGTACCTGCTCTTTACCGTTATTATACCTTTCCTCCACTATTTCACTTTTTTCTACCTCCTTTCCTCTTTTATTTAAACAGCTTGATTTACTTTGGACCTCGAACGATTCTCCTTTGCCAACAACTATACTTTATCTTACCTTAAGATACCAACTGCACTTTAAGCCCAAATCAGTTACTGATTTTGCAAATTATAATTTTCTTCATGGTATAGTTATACCGTAAAACGAGGCTAAGCGGGACAAAAAAACGGGGAGAGCTGGGCTCACGAAATCTTGAATTTGGCGAATTGTATTGCATTTTATGGTTGAAAAACGGCTGGAGACCTTGTAGGGTAAAGTGGGGCACATGAAATCTTTGCATTTGATGACTTGCTATTGCCTTCTTTGAATCAAAAGCGGGTATCCTTCTTTACCCCACATATCCCTCTTAGCCCCGTGTTACGGTAATTAAAATATCTGGGTATTATTTATAATATAGGAGTGGAATATAGGTCAAAATGAAGATAATTCAAAATAAGGAGAGAAATGAATAGTCATTTGTAAAAGATGGGAGAGATTAATTATAATATAACATATATATTTGAAACACCTGCTCCGCTTCCTGAATCTTGTGTTTACTGTTTTCTCGTATACTTAGTATGTTAGCCATCTAGAATCCACATCCGGGCTATGATCCAGATACTCAAGTTGTACAACCTCAAAAACTAGTTTATACCCAACATTTGCATAGCAGAATCTCAACAAGATTAATTAACAATCACCATGAGTGTTTGGCAAATTGCTTCTTAACTCGTTATCGTTATCAGAAAAGAGGATTTTTATAACCAAAGATACCAAGTACACTTGGATAACTGATAAACAGAAGTTTTCTACTTTTTACAAAATAAGATACTATTCAAATTTCAAGCAATTATTTGCATTTAAAAAGGATAGAAATTCTATTGGAATTGCAGCATTTTTAGATCATGAATTACTTTAAATTTCAGTTGTTAAATTAGTACTTAATTTTGAATTTGGTGCAATAATTCACCATTAAATATTTTCATATGGTATCAATTAGAAATGGCTCATTTTTTAACGCTTCTATTCGAGATTGTTTAATTTTGAACGCTTTTAACTTTTATAAATTGTGAAACTTTCAACAACTTTTGATTTTGCACATTCCTGATATTGATTGAACATGTTCAATTTTTACCTTTTTAATTAGAACATTCTTGACCGAATCCATTTCATATCATGCAGACCAGCGGGTTATATATTCTGGATTGGGTTGCCAATGAAATATGTTTTTGAACGTAGAAAATAAGGAGACACGTATTTTTTTTTTAATTAACATAGCGACAGTTATACATTTTTTACGAATATTTTGAAGTTTCAAGTTTGTCAAGTTTTTTCAATCTTTTGAAACCAATCAGAAAAACGAAGAAAGAATAAAAAATGGTAAAGCTATTTCGATTTAAAAAAAAATTAAAATACAAAGTTTTCATAAGAGAGCTACTGAAATTTTTAGTAAGGTAATATATAGTCAACTTACAATAGATTTTAAACCTGGGGTGTATTTGTATTTCGAGAGAATTAAATTTTTTTTCTTACTGTTCTCACATTTATTGTATTTTGCTATTATTTTTCACTTCAAATAAAGAAAAATGTTATTTTATTGGACATAACAAAATAATGCGTGAAAAACTGCAAAGCTGGTTACTTTTTCTTTAAGCTTCTTTTTGGTATCTTCTGTTTCTTTTTCTTCTACCTATCACTCCTGAAAATTTCAATGAAAAAAAAGGTAGCTGTTTTGAGAAAATTTCGTGTCTTGAATTTTGAAAAAATCGAAATAGCTTTACCATTTCTTATTTTCTCCTCGTTTTTCTCATCAGTTTCATAAAAGTGAAAAAAGAACTTGACAAACTGGAACTAGAAAAACCATAAAATCCCAAAAATTGCGAAAAGCGTAAGGTTTAGAAAAATTCAATAATAATTTTCTTCTCCTGAAAAACAAAAAAGTACCAAAAAGAAAATTTATGGTAAGTAGACTATATTAGTACGTATTGTTCCTAAATATTTCAGGGGGAAAATGGTGAAGATTTTCAGGATTTTTTTCTTTTTTTTCAAAAAATCAAAATAACCTTGCCATTTTTCATCACTTTTTACATTTTTTTGTGGATCTTGATGAAGTGCAAAAAAATGGATAAACTGAAACAATAAAAACTTCATTATCTCAAAACTTGCAAAAAGAGCACGGTTTTTGACGTAAAATTTGCAAAAAAACTCATTTTACACTTGAAATTTAAAAATATTCATAAAAAATGTAAAAATGTCGGTATGTTAATTTAAAAAACATACGTGTCTCCTTATTTTCCATGTGTAAAAACATATAAACTTGGCAAGCCAATCCTGAACATGTCACCCACCGACTTGCATGATTTGAAATCGATTCGGTCTCTTCTGATCATCCTAATTTGTAATTTTTCTATGTTACAATTGATGAATTTCTTTTTTTAACTTCCTAATTTTCGCAATATTTGAACATTTTTAATTGGAATTTTTTAGATTTGTAGTTCAATTTTACATATAATGTATTGCAAGAAGAATGTTCAATTTGAGATTATGTACAATTCATTATTTGTATGTAATTTGTTTCAGCAAAACCCTAGAGTTGTATATCCAAAATTATTTCATTTTGAACGCCTGAAATTTTATTATGTTCAAATTCGACACCTTTCTATTAAAATTTTTTCAAATTTGTCTACTTTTATTGAAAACTGTTCAAAGTTGAACCCACCAAATTAAATTTTTTTAAAACATTTTGTTTGAAATATTCGAAAGTGTCTCAAGTCCAGTTTATAAATGATTAATTTTCGGAAGCTTAAGTTTGAATTTCTTCAGTTCTGATCGCTTCAGAATTGTATTTTTATGATTCCCTAATTAGGATTCTGCCATGTGGAATGTTTTAATTAAAAAAATGGCCAAATATTGAGTATATTAAAAATGTTATAAATTTGAATTTTTTAGATCTTTTCAATTTCGAATGCTTCATTAAAATTATTGAGGGGTGTAATGTACAATTAGGAAACCTTAAATTAAAAATGAATGGAATTTTAAACGTTCCAGCTTTAAATTTTTCAAACTTGAACCCATTAAATTGAATACCGCTTCGAATTTTGAAAATTTGAACGTTTGAGTTTGAAGTGAAATTTTAAAATATTTCGAATCAAAATGTTCGAATTTCAAATGTTTTCAGCCTGAAATATTTAATTTCTGATTGATCAATTATAAATATTAAAAATATTTAATATTTCAATTTTGAAAGGCCGTCAATTAAAAAAAAAAAACGTTTTTCAATTTTTACACAGGCTTTCAATTTAAAGCTTTCCAATTTTGATTTATGGGGGACTATTATGTATATACGAGTAATTTCACATTTTGCATTCCACTTTCACTTTTCATTTTTCACATGTCATTGTTTTTGTTGTCAAATTCACGTAATATGTCAAAGCTAATATGAAGTGAAATGTGAAATGTAACATCGTACATAATCGAAATCGACCTTATTGTCGATATATAACGTCTTTTACTTTTTCCCGTTTACATAATTTCTTTCCAAAAAATTTTGTTTCGATTTCGAATAAAATTGAAAACTATTTTTAACCAACGAAGATATTTATAACTATGAACAGTATTTATAGTTTACACAATCGTATTATCATAAATTTCTTTCTCCGTAAGCTTGACATTTATCATTTTTTTTTTCAAAAAAATGATGAAGGTCCATTTGCACCCCCGAAATACACGTAATCGAGTCCAGACCAGGTTTCTACATACGTCACTGCTATAAATCTCAAAAGTTTTTAATGCCTTGCAGCCTGCAAGTTTCCCTTCTCGTTCTTCACCCCTCCCCTTTAGACCCCACCACAGCACGTCAATGCCACCCCTCCACTATCTTATTTGCATACGAACATAATAGCGCGAATGGCCTACCCTTTACTATTAATTTTATAAAATTATTCAGCCCATTCGAAAGGGCATGCGGTGTGCCAGCCGCCTCTCTCTCCTTCTCTCTCTTATTTAAATAACGGATTTTCGAAATCTCGTTTTATGCCAGATTGTAGGGGACGCACGTGCAATCGCCTGTTTTTTGCATTCATCCACTCACACACTTTCATTCATCTGAAACTTGACTCAGATGAATTGAATTGATAACGAAAGTTGTTACTTTTCATTCCAATTTCTCTCCTTTGAATATTTCTCACCCCAAATGATTCAATTAATACAAAATTCGTTCTGCATTATATAAGAATTTTTTTTAATCAATTTAAATTGTAAGTAATGGACATATTTTCAGCACGTCTTGAGATTTGAATTTCGTTTATAAAATATCTTTTGGCAAGTTAAAAGTCATTGAAAGAAATTAAGAAGTGAATGTCCCTCGTTAAGTCAAACGTAAGAAATATTTGTTTACGCAAACCGTTCTCGAGTGAACTTCAGTCGATGGAAGTTATTCCAAGTGACTAATTGGCTCAAATGATCAATTACTCGTTTCGCCTTACGGCAACATTTGATCGACTTCTTCTATTATTTTTCATATTGTGGGTATATAAACTTCTTAGCAAGAAGAATCATTTCTTTCTTTTTCTAACGTTTGCTTCAGAAGATATTTTTTGTTTCTTTAATTTATTTTATATTTCTCTACTCTTTCACAATATACTCTTTGTATAAAACGAGAGAGGAATAATGAAATAGGATGCGCAAAAGATTCATTGAAGGGCGATTTTTTTGAGTTCGAGGGTCGAGGGATGTCAATAGTTGTTATTCACCCTCTTCAGGGTGACATCGAAAAAAAAATATATAGGGGAGGAAATATAACCGGGAACTGAATTACGATGTGTAAGGATAATTAACGTGTCTCGTTAACACTCTTTTCTGGTTCACATAAAAAATTTGTATTATTTTTTATTCGAACTTTGAATTTTTTAAAATGTTCTCGTAAAAGTTGACTTTATCTTGAGGAATCTGTTTTGAAATTTATCAAGAGTTTTTTCTGTGGTAAATTTAACCTTTTTTTTTGTTGTTTTTGAATTTCTGGGAAAGACTGACTTGCAAAATATCCGTGTTTAACCCTGAAGAAGTTTAAGTCGAATCCAAAACAACGGGATTTTGAACGTCACCCTGGGACGTCTGACGATTAATTAATTACACGGCACTCTCTCTTTAATTACTTAAGAAACCCTACCAAGATACCTGCACGAAAGGGCGAACCTTCTTGCAGGGATACTTAATTATATCGATCGTCCCACGGTGGAAACATCAATCAGAATAGTCTTCTACTTTCTGAGAAAAATTAAGATTTCTGGTAAATTATACATTTTTAATCGCCCTGAAATTCATCATTTTTCTTTTATAGTAGGAACTTTGCCAGGCATTTTTTTCTTGGTTCAGTAGAGAATTCTTCGTTAAAAAGTTTATACTTATCCTTGTATTTTAGAAAAACTCTCATGAACATTTCTGGACCTGTCATGAATTGGTCGGCCAACTCATGTTACTGGCTTCAATGTTGTTTTGAATCTCCAGAATATTGTTTAAACATCAATTGAAATTATTCATAAAATTAGAATTTTTGGAATTCACTTTGTACTCTACCTTTTATTAGCAGGTCTGCCACATAGTCACTTAAGTCACTTTTAGTCACCTTTTTAAGATAAAGTTACTTTTCTAAACGAAAAGATCACTTTAATCACTTTTCTTTCTGATTTTTTTTGAATTCTTTTGAATTTCTTTGAATTTTTGTAATTGTCTTGAATTCTCTTGAATTCCCTTGAATTCTTCTAAATTCACTCCAATTTTACTGAAATCAATGGAATATTTTGGATTTTTTCATTGTTTTCAATTCATTCGCATTTCATCCTGGATTCATTCAATTTATCCTGAGTTCTTTTGATTTCTTGGTAATTCTTATAAACTTTTTCGAATTCACCTGGAATTCTTTGAAATTCTCTTGATTTTTTTCGAATTCAACCAATTCTACTCATTTCAAAACATTTTTTACATTTTTTAGTTTTACTGAATTTATTGATTTTTTACTAAATTCTTTTAAACTCACCTTGAATTCTTATGAATTTCATCAAAGTTTCTTGAATTCACTTGATTTCTCCTAAATTCACTCCAATTTTACTGAAATCAATGGAATATTTTGGATTTTTTTCAATGAATTTGAATTATTTTTATTTACCTTGAAGTTTGTTGAATTGAATTTAAGTTGTTTTCACTTCACCCTGAATGTTTATTAATTTATCTTGAATTCTTTTATATTCTTTCTAATTCTTTGGAATTCTCTTCATTTTTTTAAATTTACCTTCAATTCTTTGGAGTTCTTATGAATATTTTCGAATTCACCCTGAATTCTTCTAAATTCACTCAATTCTACTCAATTCAATGGATTTTAGATTTTTTTTTAGTTTTATTAAATTCGCCCTGAAGTCTTTAAAACTTCCCTTGAATTTTTATGAATTTCATCCAAGTCTCTTGAATTCGCTTGAATTCTTCTAAACTCACTTCAGTTTCACTGAAATAAATGGTATATTTTGAATTTTTTTTCAATTCATTTGAATTATTTTGAATTAACTCTGAATTCTTACGAATTTATCCTGAATCCGTTAAAATTCGCCTGGAATTCTCATAAATTTAATCGAATTTCTTTGAATTCTTTTGAATTTAAAAGAACATTAGTCACATTATTAATACACGTTAGTTACTTCTTGTCAATTTTAGTTACTTTTTGGGCTAAAAGTTAGTCACTTTTCTTCACTATTTCGGTTTAAATAGGTCACTTTTTTCACTTTTTTCAAATAAATTAGACTGTGACAGCCCTGTTTATTAGAATAATTTTTTTGTGTCATTTGTTTGAAAGAAATAGATTTTTAAAAGTACTAAGGACATGTGGCAGGAGGACAGATGCCAACGAGTTGAAACAACAAGGAAAAAACACGTTTCAAAACTCGGAGATTCGCCGAGAGAACTGGTCGAATCTTCCTCCATGGCGACATGGGGTACCAAGATCGATTGGTTTCCTCCTTTCGATAAAGATCCGAGAATTCGACCTCTCGTACATTGTCGTCCCTCTTGTGCCAATAAAATAAACAGGCGATAAAATTGTTCCAGGCACAAAACAATTCCAGGACATTTTGTTCCTGAAAATGAGATTCAAAGTGAATTACTGAAATTCTTCAAAAACTGTCTTCAATAACGAATAATAAAAAGACTTCAATTTTGTATAATTTTTTTCTATTTCAATAAGCTTCTTCTTAGTTTTACTTAGGTGGAACCAGTACGAGGTGAATACCAGTACGAACTGAATAATGAGAAAAAGTGACTGGGCTTTAAAGCAAAATTTCTGTAGTATTTTTTTATGAGTAGCAATATTAAAAACGAGTTTTACAATCAGCCTTTTTACCACTTATACTGTATAAATGTGAATATTCACTTCGTACTATAAGAGCAGTACGATCTGAATAAAATTGCAACGTGTTAAAAAGGGAAAAAAATAGGATAAATTGCCAATATAATTTGGCATGTAATAATTTCCCCACTTGTTCATCACTTAGCAATATTATAACTTCAAAAGTTTTTCTATTCGCTTCGTGCTGGTTTCTCCTATCCTACTTTATATGTTAATATTTTTATTCTTCTTGTTATCCTCAATTTCGGAAATTCTTGTATTTTTTCCACCTCTTCCACAGCGTCGTAAAACGCTACAGACGATAAAAATAGAGCACGCAACGACTTACTAATCTGATTAGGGCTACTTAGCGGAACACCAACTATTTAGACCTGAATATGATCGCGGTAATAGCTCACGAACTGGTTACTCTTTCTAAGCCTCTAACCAACAAAGTGGAGCTTCGCTTATTTCTCCTGTTACGCCTGGTTAAGCATCAAAAGCCTCGTTTCTTTAAATACTCTAAAACGCTCTAATCGACTCGAGAAATCGCGCGGAAGTACACTTTTTTACTTTCGCCCTTTCAAGCATAACTACTATACTTTTGCTTCAATGAAATTCTCACAAATAAAGGTCTGTTGTTGGAAGTAGAGTAAACAGAAAAATATCTATAATTAATATTTAATATTATTTTAATCATTTCACTTTTAATCATTTATCCAGAGTGGAATCAAAATATTTATTTGTGAAAATTTCAAAAAATACTTCAAAAGGATACTCCTTTCAAAATCCTACAATCCAAACAGTACCGTAAGAGGAGGCTGAGCGGGACATTTTTTTTAGGTTTCTCTCAATACATGACCGGAAGGAACTGAAATTAGATCTCTCTTCCGTATCTTAAAGTTAAAACGTTTAATTTTGCAAGAAGTAACTAAATTCATCTCCACGTTGATTGGCCACTCCATCTTTGGCCGGCTTCACGGTTTACACGCTTGCATGCTTCTGCCCCCCCCCCCCCGAACGTCCCTTGACGCCCCATACTCAAGTTCTTCGCTTGAACAGTCAGTGTCGTATCAGGAGTTGTTTACATCGCGACTCTCTGGGCATATACTTGTATACGTTTACCGGCTTCAGAGACTATATATGCGCTCCTGAGTGTTTACTCACTCGTCGCTTTAAATCCGGTTAAAACGAGATTTTAATAGTGCCCGTCACTTGGCTGACCCAACCCGAGGCTGGCCAAATAACGCGAGATGAGTGTAGTTATTACATTCCAAAGTGTGTCCGTCCTTACCCCTGAGTGTGGGGTTAAGTCGTCCAGTTTCAATAAAAAGGCAAATATATCTATATTCTGTAATACCAAGTGGCGAAATATCATAAATTAAAAACCTGGAATGTTATTTTAGAGTAAATTAAACAAATATGATAAGTAACAACATAAAAATACGTGTTTATTTTCAGTAAAAGCATAACCTTGTATGTGTTGCTTCACGTATAAGCTTATAAGTATAACGACACAAAATTGAAAAATAACCCTGGCGATATTAGGAAACATTTTCGTCAGTAGCATTTTGCAACTACTCATAGGAGTATTTAATCGAACAGGACGATTTCAATTTGAGTATTATAACTTCTGAACATGTCCCGATTTCCCTTACAAATTCGAAACTTTAAAAAAAAATTATTCTACAGCCAAAACAAAGTATCTTAACTTGCTTTAAATTTTAGATAATTTTGTTAAGACGATTTACAATATGAAAGGTTGCATAAATATAAAAAAAAAATTGCAAGTAAAGTTGAGCAAGTGTTTTTTACTCGACTTAACCAAAATACAGCAAATTGCAGCCTTATATAAATATTATTTTTATCAAAACTCATACACGAAACTGAAGCAAACAAGCTCTAAAATGAAGTTTGACATTTATTTTGCAGAAAACAATTATAAATCATTTACATTTTTATCTAGAAAAGGGAAATCAAACAATAAAATATAAAATTATGAGTGGCCCGGTTTTCCTAACGTGTCTAACGTTTAGCTCTATTTTACGGGACATTTTAAGGCTTTTATGAATTCGAAATTTTTCCATTTTCAATTATAACTTTCATAAAGACTGTGGTTACGTGTACCGAAATTTCGGTACGAATAGCCGGATTCTTACGGTACGAATAACGGGATCTTAAAAAGGGGCTATTTGTACTACTATACTTCCTATATTATTGATATTAAAAGCAGAAATTACCATATTGAAGTCGAAGGCTTTCTAATTTGGATTTTATGGAAAATTTAAGGTATTCCAATTGAAAAATTATTTTGAAAATTTTTCACGCAAACGAAAGCTTCCAAATTTCAGCCTTATATCTTAATTTTGATTTTATGAAAATTTAAAACAAATTTATGTAAAAATGGAACATTCCCGAAATTTACTAATTACGAGAATTGAAAGGTTTTCTCCAAAGTTGAAGTTTGGATGTAACAAATTTTGAAGGCTTACAAATTTGTATGTTTGTAAATTGAGTAATGTTTAATTCCAATCCAATTAAAAAATCTTATCAATTTCAATCTCGATTACAATAAAGAAGTTTTCCAATTTGGTTCATACGAATATAATAGGCTCCCAAATTTGGTTTTTATAGAAAATTTAAGGCATTCAAAGTGCCAACAATAAATATTTACTGATTGTAATAATAATCAAATTATCAAATTTTCGCAAACAAATCATTAAAGTAGACGAAGATTGAAGTACTCAAAAACTTTAAATTTGTTGATCTCTTTTAAATAATAAAAATTGGAAGCTTCCAAATTTGATAATATTGATAATGAGGAGATTGTTTATGGTGTGGGATTTTAATTTTGGATAAAAACATTAAAAGCTAATTTCAAGGCTTACAAATTTGACCAGTTAAAAAATTATCCCATTTTTCAGTTCAATAAACTAAAAAAAAGAATTAATTTTTTTTTTATATTTTGGAACACTTTGACTATTTATGTCTGGAACTTTCAAAGTCGCAGATTTCCAAATTTGATTCATGTAAAAGTTATTGACCTAATTTCTTACGACTTAAATTAAAAAATAAAGTTCTTCAAATAATTGTATAGTCAAGTTTTTCGACTCTCTTAAAAAACAATGATGCTAGGTAATCTTTAATTTTAATAATTGTTTTGAATTTATTTCTTCTTATTTAATAAAATATTCAATATATTAGCTATTCTTTAATAACTAGACAATCTGCATTAATTTCATAAAATAAAATAATAAGTTCTCAAAAAAGTTAATTTATAAGATTATAATTTGAAAAGCAGTAATAATTTTAGTTTTTGATTAAATACAAATTTAAATAAATAAAATAGAACTGTAATATTCAGAAAAATATGTGAGCTGATGGAAAGAGTCGGGTGGCCAATTCATGATCTGGTGATTGGGTGACAGTATAATTATAATTGTAGTCATATTTCACGAAAATCAGTTATATGAACATTATTCATAATTATTATTTCCATATGAAAGATGATGAAATATAATACTTAATACAGAATTGAATATCGTCAACTATGTTATTATTATTTTTTGTTCTCATCCTTGAACTGATTATTGAGTGTTAAAAAAAAGGTGTGATATATCTTCTAAGTAAAACTATAAACTAAAAAAACATTTTTATTATATTTAAGCTATTTACATTTTGAAAACGGTTTTGAGAAATATTTAAGATGAAGTAAAGCGTTAATCAAGGAACAGACTGTTCTTAATATGTGCGAAAGTGTGTGACAGGAAGGAAGGAGAAAGACAGAGGTGAATGTATTCATAAGATATGGTGTGAAACACGAGAGGTGGAGATTAAAGAATGAAAAACATGGAATTCTGAGAACTGGTTGAAGTCATAATATTCGTAATTTCAAACACAGTGGACATTAGAGTGCCTTGAATATTAACTTCCAAGGAAATAAGTCAATCTTATCTTCAAACACCATCCTCCTGTTTTTATCTACATTTTTTCCCTCTTTTTTTTCTATTTTTTCCTGCCTTTTGATAATTTTCTTCTTTTTCCTTTTTTTCTTTATCATTGCTACTTTCTCTCATGGGTTTCTTTCTCTCTTTTTCATCTCCTTCTCTCTCTCTCTCTCTCTCTCTCTCTCTCTCTCTCTCTCTCTCTCTCTCTCTCTCTCTTCCTCGAACCATTACCTCCCCCACACACCGTAACGCACGCGTAATGCTTGACACGCAAGTACATTTATTAAGATACGAGATGTGTAGCTGTTTAAGATCAAGGTTCTATATTAAACAGGAATGCATCCCACATTTTAGTACTCAACAGAAGTTACATCAAATTATTTCATTTAATTGGACTTAAATCAAATTAATATTTTTTCAGGTGTGGGTGTAAAGCTTTTTTAATTTATAAATGAATTTTGAGGGGCAATCATAATATTATTTATAAATTCAGAAATATATTCTAAGTATTCGAAATCTTAAGAATTTAAGATTAAACCAATGGTTTTCAAGTTCTTTTTTTTCCTGTCTCAAAAATTTTTGTTATTTTTTAAAATTTGCGAAGGGTTGATCAGTTCTGAAATATGGTGCACAAGCTTTCGTGAAATCTTTGAAATCATTGTGAAATCTTCGAGATTTTTCTAAGATCTTTTGAAATTCTTAAAAATCTTTTCAAATCTTTGTAATTATTGTGAAATCACTGAGACATTTTGAAATCTTTTGAAATATTAAAAAATCTTTCGTAATCTTTAGAAACGTTTGACATGTTTCATATCTTTAAATCTGATGTACATACATTCAAAAGTCGAGTGGTCAAGCCCTCGAAAATTTTTTAATAAGGAGGCTATAATGTAAACTCGACTGTAATTAATGCTTTTTTATAAAACGTGCATGTTTTCAGCCCCTTTCAATGCCTATAAAGCGGGGCTCAAGTTCTACTTTTCAGTCCCTCGGGAGTGAAAAGTATAAATTACCGAAAATTTCCGAAAATTTTGGAAATTTTTGGATACTCTGAAATTCGGTAAATTCATCAAATTTATCAAATTTTCTAAATTTCAAGAATTTCCTAAATTCTTATTGAAATAAAAACAAAGTTTCCAAAATTCCTCCATATGAGCAGAAATCATGCCTGTGTACCAATCGTGTCTGAAATCATGCATTTGTTACAAAAAAAATCGTATGCACCAAGGCTCATATGGAGGAATTTTAGAAACTTTATTTTTATTTTAATATGAATTTAGGAAAGTTTGACATTTTTTGAAATCTTGAAAATTTTGAAATTTGAAAATTTGATAAATTTACCGAAATTCAGAATATCTAAAATTTCCAAAATTTTCGGTAATTTATGGTACCTTGTCACTTCGGGTTGATACAATCTGTCAACGCTATCAACTGATCGCTTGATAATTTTTATTATTCACCTCGGATGTCACTTTTTACTTCCTAGGGAGTAAAAAGTACTTTCTACTCCCTATAGGGACTAAAAAGTAGAATTTTAGCCCCGCTTCGTACACACATAAAAAATCTGTTAATGTTACAAAGGTCCTGTGTTAAAATAGTGACAGCATAGCTTTTTATGTAGAGCTTACATAATTTTTTGTAATCTTTACAGAATTTTTAGGTATCTTGCAGATTTACAGATATTTTCCATAAATCTTGCAGAAATTTCTAGTAAATCATACAAAAAATTCTGCAAATCTTACAGTATTTTCTGTAAACGTTGCAGAAAAATCCCTGCCTATCACCATTTCAGTAAGATCGGCAGACTCTTCTTTCACCGTGCAGGCATTGAAAAGGGCTGAAATCGTGCATGTGTTATGAAGAAGCGTTAATTACATTCGAGATTACATTAATGTCTTCTTATTAACAAATTTCCTTGATGCACAATATACTTATCTTTTAACAATACTTTTTTTGAGATGAAATTTTTTTCTGTTTTTCAAACCTGCTTTATAATGTTTCATATGGACGTTGCAATATCTTTTCCAAAAAATGTACCATAATAGATTCCAAATGATTTTGTTAATTTAGTCAATTTCGATCATTTCTAGAGCTGCAAGTCATCAGTTTTGATTCTTAAATAGCATATTGTGTAACTAGTGCGAGAAGTTGACTATTCCACGAGTGTGAAGTTTATGGCGAAGTCGTAGTCGAATACAAACTTTACACGAGTGGAATAGCTTCTCGCTCGTGTCACACGACATTTTTTGCAACACATGCATAAAAATGGCGATATTCTGCGTCTATAAAGTGTGCGCAAAGTGCCAGATGCCCAGATTCTTCTACTGTGAAATTAGCATGCGGGAATACCATATTGCCGCACGCTAATTTCACAGTAGAGCAATCTGGCACTTTGCGCACACTTTACAGACACGGAATATCGCCATTTTCATGTATGTGTTACAAAAATAAGTTTTAATCATTATGTCGTAGATGAATTCGTTTCCCAGACTTGCAGCCAGATTCGGTGCGATTTGCAGCGTTTTTTCATTTTTTCGACCGCCCCAAAGTAGCAACCCTTGGTAGTATTGATAAAAGCAGAACGACAAAACATGACGTTTCTGGATAGGATGACCACCATGCAGGGCGATTCTGCAAAAGGGAACGAACTGAATATCTACGAAAGAAAGAGAATGAGCAGTCGTGAGAGCGCAGTAGCACTCGACATTGCTCGCCGCTGATGCCGACGCCAGAAGGAGGAAACAAAAAACTCGGCGACGTAACGCGTTCGTTCGTCAAACACTTGAATGTAATGTTGCCAGACCTCGAGGCCAGGAAGGGGCACTCGTGGCTTCTGGAGGGTCTACTGGAATATCGAGAGATTATTCAAATTCGTCTCGTCCGGCTTTAAAACATACTTATCGCATCTTTTCCTTATCTACCTCGACGTCTGTTGACCGATTAACTCTTTCATATTTCCGGACTTGTGCACAGTTCATTAGGAAACCAAATTTTTGTTAACTTCTTTAAAAGTTTCCAAATTAAAAATATTTCTATCCAACCTGCATCGAAAGTTTTCCCTTACGTGCATGTACTACATGGACTAAAAAGTCTTCGGCCTGACAATGAAAAAACGATATTTTCAATGAAAAATTGGCTATATTCTTCGACATAATCTCCATCTAGAGTAATGCATTTATTGTAACGGTCTTCCAACATCTCGATACCGGTCCGGTA
>JAUMHM010000005.1:41569387-41590195 GCA_032362435.1 Melikaiella ostensackeni
GCTAAATAACGCGGAATACAAAAGAAAGTTGAGATATCAAAATTGTTGCTTTTACGAAGACCTGTAAACTTGCCTCTTAATATTTTTTGGCGGGAGGCATGGTTTGAATATTTTTATTTTTATTTTTGAGCCAATCGACGCGAGATGAGAAAAAAATAGTCAAAAAAGTGGAATTTGTGTTTTTAACAGGTCAAATAAAATTGCTGTTGAACATTTCTTTATATGACCAATCGTAAATCAAGATAATTTTTTTAATCGTCTTTTTAACTATCTATTTGTATATATTATACGGTGAGCGCAGAAAATAAGAGCGCAAAGCGCGAATATTATGATGAGAATGTATTCCTTAAGAGTAAATAAGCGTAATTTAAAAGATTTGTGACAAAGCGATTTGTGAACTTTAGACAATGAATACAATTTGTTGAACAATCCCTTTCTCGTATCCAGAGGTTCAAAAAATGCATTTGTAAAGCGCCAAATAATGGGTGCCAATCCAAAAAGTGTGCTTGATTTAAAACCGGACAGGAAATGCAGGTTCAATAAACATTGTCAACATTTAATTTTCAAATAAAAACCCGTTTGAACAGAAACGTAAAAATCGCCGATAAGCTTTTTGCAAACGTATTTTCGTAATTGATACTTAACCTTTCAACTACACACCTCTTTAAAGTTTCATGCACTACACACTGGGTCAAATTGAGTCTATCGTTTCTTGAAATGACTGCTATTTTGAAACTATCAAACCGATTTTAGCAACAACAACAAAAAATTTGGAGCACACTTGAAACATTGCTGAACATGTTAGGATATGTTGTAAATAAATAAATGTTAGAGTATAAAAAAAGTTGTTAAACAATCAGTTGCTTATGAAAAAATCTTAAGTTTTTACATTTTGAATTTTCACTAGATGGCCCAATGATCTCCATACTAAGCCATGCTTTGAACTTTAAAGTAACGATGTTCAAAATAATAGTCCCGGGTCATTTTGACCCAGGGTGTAGTCGAAAAAATAAAATTTTGTAGTCTTTAGTGGATCAGAGTCCTGATAAATAAAATGCAATCAACATTGAAGTGTTTTAATTTTAAACTCTATAAACAAATTATAAAACAGAATAAAGACTAATTATGCTTAAATTTCATATTTTTCTAAATACCTTAAACGCTTTAGGTATTTAGAAAAAATGTAACACCTGAATGGAAGATTTTCCTAAACTCCCGCATTTAGCTAATGCCTAAGGTTTTTAGTCAAAACCCTAATTTTCCCAATTACCTACAACATGTACATAAATAACACAATTGTCAATTGTTAAAGCAGTCTCTATATATATAAACTATTTCCTTCAACCCTTAAAAAAATGTTCTCTTCCATTTCTTGCATCGTACAAAACGTAAAATGTAGCAGCCCTGAGTTTAGCATACCTACAATGATTGTATATTAGCCAATCGCGTGTCGTGATCTGAAAGCTAAGTTGCAAAAAAGTGTCAGGCAATGCTTTTCCCATGAACACTCGGAGCCTATCGTCAGCGCTCAGCGGCGTTTGAAATTCGCTGGTTTAATACAGTGTGGGAGAGATCCTGCGCGTACGGTCGTGTCCGTGTACGAGGGTGATAATGCACTTCAGGTCCGCCCCACGCTCTCGTGGTGGGGTAAAACGGGGCGGCCCGCACGCTATAGGTACTGTAACAGATGTTAATTATCCCTTCTGTATAGCCGACAAAAAGAGTCGGGACTCGCGATGAGAAGAGCTAAGCGAACTTGAGAGTCGACTCGAATGGCAAAAGCAATGGGGTTCCCCGCGCTCACTCGGCGCGACGTCTTCGCGGACACGGTCACGTGGTTCGCGCGCATGCGCCCTCGCTAGGGCGGGCTTTGCAATTCGCAATTCGCATTCACAATGTTCTCGGCACTAAAAGCCTTTAGCCTGCATTCCAATAACTTAGAAACAAATAACGAATTGTCAAGCCTTCTTGGCATGTTATCGCCAGAGTCGCTCCAACGAACCACTGCGGCTCGTATATCACCGCGCTTTTGTTTCCGCGACGTTCCTTTGTTTTCGCCTCGTTTTCACGATTCTACCCCGATTCGATCCGCTCCTTTCTACCATAAATGATCTCCATTCGACGACTTGGCTCGCTAATCAAATCGAGTGTGAAATTGGAAATATTGAAATTTGTAGTTCGTCGATTAATTTTTTTCTCGTTTTTATGACTTCGGATGTAAATTTATAATTCTGCGATGAATAAATCTTTGCGATAGGAATTGATCACGCATTTTCAATCGACCAAAACGGACATTTAGTTTGTGTCTTCGGCTTACACGGGAAAAAATTATAGCTGAATTAGCCATATTTATCTTTGATCTGGATACAAATATCGTTGGAAACGAACCATCGATATTAGCGAAATCCTTAGAACAGGGATTTGCAGCAGAATTTCTTTTGAGTATCACTATTAATGATTCAAATTTATAAATCGTTACATCAAAGATATTTATGGCTGCCAATGAATTAAAAATGCTGGAAGTCTGAATCGAGGTCTAAATATAGCGCTAAGTAATTAACAATAATTGTGACGAGTTTTGAAATTTATAATTGATTTCACAGTTTACGTTACAATTGTAAAGATTATGAAGGCCTAACCGAAATAAAAAGTACGTGGAATTAATATTAGAGCTTTTTTTCAAACTTTTATATATTTTTTAAACTTGGATTCAAACTTATATCATTTCTCCATATTTCTTACTGACCAAAAAATTGAACATGACGTTTCGATTTTGTATGCGTTATTTAAAACTCACCAAGTTCTAATAGCTAAGTCAAAGATATTTAAATTTATTTATTTATTTATAATATACATTTATTCATGAAGTACCAGAATGTTACTAAAATGGTAATGAAGCATATAAAAATATCTAGATTAGATAGGTGCATATTTTAATATGCTTCATTGCCAATCTGGTAATGTTCTGGTACTTTTTGGAAGAAATGATTTTTGGGAACAATGAAATTTTGGACAAATGAGTACCTACCGTAAACCTGCACACAAATTGCCAATTTGAAATTTTTCACATTTTAAGGATTCGAATTATAAATTTGAATATTTCATTTCGGCATAAATATGAAATTTTTTTATATCTAAACATTTCGTAGTTTTAAATATGTATTTGGTTTGAACTTCACGTTTTTCAATTTTAAATTATATAATTTTTAATACTACTATTTGAATTCATCGACTTTTTTTCAATCTCAGTTTAAAATAATCATGTGTAAAAGCTTATAATTTTTAACGTTTTTGTTGAAATGGTTTATATTTGGAGGCTTCTAATTTAATTAAAAGATGGTTGGATTTTTGAACACATAAAATATGTTACCAAATTGGTCATTTCTAAACGTTTAACATTACAAAATATAGATTATCCTACATATTTGAACATTCATAATTTGATATTGCTGGCTTCAATTAAAAAATGTAGATAATTAACATGACTTTTAAAAAAATTTCAACTTCGAATGCTTGTAATTCTCTTGGTAATTCTGTAGTAAGTTCCTCATTTTTCAACGCTTTTATTTTGAAATTGTACTTTAATTTGAAAGTTCTACAATTTTAAATTTTAGAATTATTTATTTTCACATTTTAAAATGTACAGTTTTTAGTTTCAACGTTTTCATTTGAAATCATCCAAATTTTAACGAATCTATGTGATTTTAGTGGAAAATGGATCAAGCTAGAACGCATAAGTATGAAATTGTTTCCTTGTGAACATTGCTTAGTTTAAAATATTTGGTTTCAACTTTACGTTTTTTTAATTTTAAATTATATAATTTTTAACGCTATTATTTGAGTTTACGAACTTTTTGACGATATCAATTGAAAATATCATGTCCCTGGAATATTATACACTTGTGTTCGGAGGAATAATTTTTTTAATTACAGGATTTTAATAAGCCTATTTTTCCCACAATACCCTATGTCCCAATTGTTTTTAGTTTACTCGGTATCAAAATAAATTCGATTAAATATGAGCAAATATCATCCGGTAATGTGTCCCTGAATACCTTTTTCGAATTTTTGACGTTATATCATTTAAAAAAAAGCTTAGGATCTAATTAACAAACATACGTATTTTTTCATAATTAATTGCAGAATTATCAAATAAAGCTTTTTTTCTCGTTGCCAATTGTAGTTTAAAAGTTATAATCACTTTTTAAATGTCCCTGAGCTTTTATGTCATTCCGTAACAAAACAGTTTTTCATTAATTTTATGGCTTAAGAGTTTAATTCCCGACAAATTTTCAGCACATAAAACATATTTCAGTGTTTGCTTTTAATTAAGTTGCTGCATGAAATAAAAAAATACTGTTTTTAGAACGCTTTACAAGCAATGAAATTTTAAAGCTTTCCAAACTCAGTTCTTTGATTTTGAATGCTCTGATTTTGAATTGTTTTTTTTTTTAGTTTCATCAGGTTAACTTTGTTTTTATTTTAGCCGTATTAATTTGAAGTAATTGATTTTGAATTTCTTCATCTCGAATTTAAAAATAAATTTCTACCAGTTTATGTCCACATTTTTAAAACCATGTTAATATTAAAAATTTTGAAATTAAATCTATTAGCATTTAATATTTGAAATTATTGCATTAAAAAAAGAATATCTACCAGTTTATCACTTGGATGCGAAAATTCCCTCATCCGAAATGAATAACAGTAGCTTTATCCGCAATTTTAAAATTATGTTGGCGTTCAAAAATTTGAAATGGAATCTATTAACATTTAATAATTTCAAATTATTGCATTCAAACATAAATATCAAGCAATTTATCACTTTCTTGAATATATGAAATCATTACTTTTTCTCTGTAACATTCACATATTCTATCGATTATTTGTTGTAAAGAAAATTGCGTCATAAATGATTAAAGAATTGGAACTCTTCGATGCGAATATTCCCACATCCGAAATAAATAACAGCAGCTTTATCTGCATTTTTTATTCATACCCGTGTACTTTTTATGGACTCATTTGTTTACATCTCTCTCGGGCTCTATAAATTCATCTGCAGGTGGTTAAGCATTTTTTGGTCGTTAAAGCCTCCATTTTAAGATGCCTATGAACGCATTCTAAAGGGGATGCAACATACGGAATTTCTTTTTCCGACAAGTATGTTATGTTCGCATGTTCTCTCCTCTGAGCATAATTATTTATGCGATCTAGCTCCAGACGTTATTGCTGTACGAGACACGTGTTGATATTCTCTCCTTTTCACTATGAGCCTGTTATATTGGTATCGAAATGTGTACTTGCATTCGACTAAATTTTCCGTCTTGTTAAGCATGTATCTTGCCTCATCAACCATTGGCAGTATCTAATTGGCTTTAATAATTATGCAATGTTCCTCATTCTAAAAGGAAAACTAAAAACGTGAGGTCATTTTCCTCACCACAATATCGAATCAGCTTTTGGAATTATTTTAAACCTGGGATAAAATTTTCAAATTTGAAATTGTAATCGAGACAATACAAATTCAAATTTTATTGCAAGAAAATAAATTCGATTATTGAATAAATTATTCTGATTTAAAAATCGCCTGAGCCAATCTAGGTGTACCCTTATTACATAAATTTAACAGCTCCATCATGTTTAAATCCAGAATTTGCATTTCATGAAATTCAAAAACATAAAATGATTCCTTGAAATTTGGTCTGAATGTTGGAACATGTTTTGGGCATTCTTCAACAAAGTACTCTGTCAAAATGTCTAGATACAACACTGGGTTTGGCAGTCATTGGCATGTATTTGGGACACTGACCTTAAGCGATTACTAGTATATATCATAACTGTCAGACACATGTAGGTTGAAACCGTTTTTTACTAACTAGAGGAGTAAACCTTAAAAGGAGAAAGTCATCAACGGAAAAACGTTTGAACCTAAGGAAATGAAATCTCCAGTTGTTAATTAGAATGATAGTGCACTAAAACGCTCAGATATAAATTATCCAAGTGAGAAAAATTAGAATTTTTAAATTACTGTGAATCATTAATAAACCCTAGCAGGCATTTTTAAATTGATTTTTAGGTTGAAAAAGATTACTGTAATTTTAGTTACGATACGGTTTAAAAAATAGGAGCCTTAGATGTGGACTATAGGTGTAATAGTTTCACACAATGTAGAAAATAAGTCAGATGTGATAGTAATTTTGGAAAGTGTTCTTTGACCATTTGTGTTTTGCATTCTTGTTTCGTTTTCTGCTCGATGTAGCATAACGTCAATATTCTTGGTCTTGTTTCAGGATGCACTGACTAGGCAGACCGTCCAAAAGGCTCGAGATGTCCGCGGTAACCAGTCCGTATGGCCCCAGTAAGTTTTAATATTGTTTATTTTCTATCTTTTATTTTATTTCTTTTATTCATTCATCAGAAAAATAGGAGGATAAAATTAAGTTCTGATTTCTCGATGGCTTTTTTTTCCATTTCAATAAAAATGTTGGAATTGCTTTTAAAAACCTATGTAGGTACATAGTATTAAAATACATAAATACATAGTATTTTTTCTAATTTGAAAGAAAGCAACAACAAATTTTCATTTAATATAACAGCCAATAAGAAGGAAAGTTTCCTTTTTTTTTATTAGAGTGAGAATGTTGTATTTCAAATGCAAGAACGCGCGCTTAGCTTAAAATAAACTGCAGTAGAAATTTCAACTTATATAACTAAGGAATAATTTTGGTTTGCCATAGTACTGTAAAATAGAATATTTTAGCTTTAATCAAAGCTTTTCAGGAAAAAAAATCGATTGAATGGAAATTTATTTGAATCGGAGAATTTAAGAATGCCGATTCAAATCATTTCAATCGGCCACGACCAATTCAGGTTTATTTTGTTGAATTAATTTTCAGTTATTTTGAATCGGAACAAGATTTACCGGCTGAATGTCTGAAACATGAAGAACTCGTCCGATTTCAAAAAACTGAAAAATAATTTAGCGAGATTTGCCTGAATCGGTGGTGGTTGTATGGTGGCAGACTGAAATGATGTGAATCGGCATTCTTAATTTCTCCGATTTAATTAAATTTCCATTCAATCGATTCTTTTTTCCTGGGCTACTTCGAAGTATCTTACACTTTAGGTTCGTGCGCTACGCTTTTTAACAAATTGGCAAAATCGTGTTGAAAAATCCACAGGAAATCACTCTTCTTTTTCAAACCGCACTTCAAATCTATGTCAACTAATGAAATTGTTAAGATAAATGTAGCCAGAAAGTCCATGTATAATCACAGTATTTTTAAACAAATATTAATTAATTAAATTGATTGAAAATGGGCCAGGCATAAAATTGTCAATCACTTTCATATCACCACATAAAATTCCATTGATTGAACCTAAATAAATGCGAAATTACGCATTAGGGTAGCTGCTCAAGACTCCTGTCAGAAAACAACCCCTGACCGTTTTCTGGATTTTTTCCGGTTTTCACAAATCTATTCCGATCATTTCAACTCTTCAGTTTCTGAACAATTTATAATTTATAGTATTAAAAAAAATTCAAATTAACGAGTAATGCGCGGAAAGTTGTAAATTTGAAGCGTTTGCAATTGAAAATTAAATATTTAAAATTGAATGATTTTAAACTCAAACTGAAAGTCTTTTAAGTTGAATAATTTAAATTCAGAAGTCGATAACCTACGAAAATCGATAGTTTTGAAAATAGATTTTTAAGTTGAATAAATTTGAATTTTAAACTTTAAAAGTTAGGCAATCTCCAAATGAAAATTTTTAAAAACATTACAATTGTACAATCCAAAAGTAGAAATTAAAGAATTAAATCATTTCTATTTCGAGGCTTTAAAACAGAAACATCTCAAATTGATTGAGCGATTGAAGTTTGAAAATGTTTCACTTAACTAATAATCATTAAGGCATTCAATTGGAAATTGTACAATTTTGAAAAACTTAAATTCTAAACTGAACAGTTTTCAATGCTCCAATAAAAAATTTTCCAATCTAAAGCCTTTATAATTGAAAATTTTAGCGATTGAGGTTTTCTATTTAAATTTAATTTGTAAAATCTAGAAAGATTGAGTTCACAATCATTCAATTCCAAACGCCAAAACGTAACTACATTCTCTTGATTTAGGTTACGTTATTCAAAATAACGAAATCTTAAAGAAATTTTTTAATTACCCGTAATTGTAAACAATATTTTATTCAAATCATTGTGCATCTCATGTAAATGTTAAGGGGCAAACGGATTAAATATGAATTTATAAAAATTTTGTTTTTAGTTTTGTTCCAATCTAACAAAACTTTATTAAAAGGAAACAAAAGTTTCGTTATTTTTTGGGTAACCGTAGAATATACGATTATTATATGGACATTGGACTAGAATTTTCATAGTAAATTCAATTTTAAATGCTTTCAATTCAAACCACTTTTTGAAAAATAGTAAGTTTGAAAAAAAGCGAAAAAAAGTGAGAACGTGACGTGCTGGAAGGTTAAAAATAAACATGACATAAACATTTGCAAATGTTTCACGTTCCGAATTATTTAAATAAAAACTTAAGGATTTACAAATGTAACTGTAAAATTAAGAACTTCGAGATTAAAAAATTTTATAATTGAAGCACTGTGAATGACAACAAGTTAAAGCTCTGTCAATAAGCAAACACTTTTGCAGTTTTTTCAGAGCAAAACGAGAAAAAATTATTTTAAAATAATTGAGAATGACAACTAGTAAAGCTTATTTCGTTATTCCCATCTCTTATTCAGAAGTACATAATGAGATTGAACTTACGTTTTCTCTTACGTTTGATGTTTTTTCAAAATAAAGGATCATTTTTAAACCTTTTTGAGATTTTTGAAAATTTAAAACTTGAAACAATGAATTTTGAAATAATTGAGAATGACAAATAGGCAAAGCCTGTTTCCTTCTTCGTCCCACTGATTAAACTTTTGTTTAAAAATATTTTCAAAATATCGAATAAGGAAATCGAAATCAAAAAATATCGCTCATAAGGACGACTAGTTTCTATAAATTTCTCAGAATTTTCTGTTTTGAATCCTATCACAGAAAACGGTTTTGGTTTCTCCCGAAAAATTTCATTTTTGGGCTTTATCTAGGTGTCATTCTCAGTGCCTCAATTAAGCTTTAAAATTGTACAATTGAAAATTAGAAGTGCTAAAAACATATCCCTGTTATTCCCCGGTCGAAAGAAATGCGCGATAATTTTCATATTTTCCCGGTTTTTCGACTCATAGGTCACCCTGAGTAAACCAATATCGCAAAAAAAAAATTTCTAAAGAAAAGTGGAATAAAAAAAATATCGTTTTCATGTTTCTTAGCGGAGATGCTTTCCGAATCGGTCTACAATTACGCGACGTCCCGACGGGACGCCGCAGATCAGGACAGCGACTCCCAATTTGAGGGCCAGGCCCAACTGCAATTGGCAAGCATCCAAAAACCGCGAAACAAGCGGAAAAATTTTAAGCCAATCAGCAGCCGAATGGCCGAGGTTTCGGACGAGTCTGACCGGGACGAGGAGGACCAGGACGCCGCCGAGGAGGCAAATTCGAACGAAATTCTCGAGTTCGAGAGAAAAACGTTACTTTTGCCGACTGAGGAAAGGTCGAAGCAGAGGCTAAACAACAACGAAGCCAGCCCCATGGATTTGTCCGTCGCGACTAGGCCACCCTCGTCGGAAGGGGACGACGACAGCGGCGACTCCTTCAGGCATAAATTTATTATCGAACAACTCAGGTCGCAGAAGTTCTATTCCCTTGGAGCCGAGGTTAGTAATTTATTTACTTGAAATTAAATTGATTTGAATTTTCAAATACTCCCTTGTGCAGCTTATTATTATACGCTGCAGGAAATTCTCGGAAGTTTGCTTGCTTTAGTTTATAAGAGAGAAAGGGAAATATTTATAATTGGTATCCTGAGAAGAATAAATTATTGTTTAACATGCAATAATTACTGTGGATGCTACTCGTGTGGGTATAATTAATTTCCTTTCTCGATATGTGCTTAGAGAAATATATTGATTCTAGAAATGAATTACGGTAGCGATAAGATTTTTAGGGTACGAATTGATTACTTGGTTTGCAAATTCAAGAAATGGGACTCTTATTTTCTTACTTAAGATTTGTGGATAATATGTTTTTTTCTTAATGGTGAATTATTCAGGTGGGTTTTACAATTCGTATTAATTTTACTCTTTTTAATTTGACTCTAATTACGTTAGTTAGACTATTTTTATAGCTGAGTAAACTAGAATAAATTATGGTCATGTTAAACATAAAATACAACTGGCGCCATAAGTAACTGTCCTGGTCTTCGCATTTCTCTCTTTGAAAGATAGGTTGCAATAATGCTGTAAATCTTGTAGAGTAACGACTTTCTAGCAGTAATTAAATGATCACATCTCTTTTAAAATAGAAAGAAAATCTATAAATAATAGTTAAATTTCAGGTACTCCAATGTTTGAAGTAAATGAATTGTTTTAAACAAAAATCATAAGATTGATAAGATAGGCTTAGTAAGCCTTTAGGAAGTAGAGTATTTTCTGTTATATATAAACATTAATCTTACTTAAAAGCGGATTTACAAACAAATGAATTTACCCAAAAGTCAAATATTTTCCAAATGTCAAATCGTCGGAAAGTCAACTTATCAAAATCCAAGGTTTCACCTCCCCGCGAAAATTATACTTACAATAATCAAAATTCAAAATTATGAATTTTAATTTATAAAATCAGTTTATTTAGTTTTTATTTTATAGTTAATATTAAGTGTATTAAATATTGAGTAAAAAACTCAAAATTGTACAATTTTAAATTAAAAATGACCAAAGGAATATTTTGAGATAAAAACTATTGAAAGCGTTCATAGGAGAATATCTTCAGATTGAAGTTGAAAAGAATTTATAATTAAAATCTTCAACTTCTGTGTGGCTTCAAATGTAAATCGTGTGTTATTACACTCAACAGTCAATAATTTCTGAATCAAAATTGATAAATAAATTGTTTCAAAGGACAAGTCTAAAAATGTCTAATTCATGCCTTAATGATTCATCAATTTTACAATAGAAAACGTCAAAATGAAACAAATTTGAAATCGAGCATTTAGACCTGCAATACTTGAAATTTAAAATTTTTTATATCAAATTTTTAAAAACGAAAAATGTTACATTCCAACTTCAAAACTGAAAATCGTGATGACTTGTTGTAAAATTTTTAATTAAAACCCTTGATAGTTGCCAGTTACTTCAATAATTAAAAATGAATCAAAAATGGAAATTTTTGAAAGATGCAATTAAAAATCAATTGTTTTAAATTTGAAAGTCTTCTATTTTAAATTATAGAAAGTTATACTTCTAATATCATACATTTCTAATGCATCTTCTAATGCATTTTAGGTTACAAATTGTTTAACTTCAAACGCTTCAAGTTTCAAAATGTACAATTTTTAATCTTTTATGAAGAAATATTGTCCAATTTTGACCGCCTTAAAATTAAAGTACAAGGCTCAAATTTGAAAATGTGTAGAGTTTTACGTTAAATTAAAAAAGGTGCTACTCTGAATCGTTAATTTTGACTCTTAAAGGCGTGAAATTAAGGTTGTCCGAGTTTGAATACTTTAATTTGGAAACTGGAACAAAACAGGCATCTGACCGAAGTATTTTTTTATGAAATTATAATATAGACAGCCTATTAGCGAATTGAGTCCGATTCTGGGCTAAACTTCAGCCCCAAAAATAGTAAAATCGGTTCGAATTCGAAAGAGAAATGTTAGAAAAATGCCGATTTTGTCCCGTCCAGGGAAAAGTGAATTAGATATTGCTTTTTATACATTTTTGTGCATTGAACACGATTCTGATATTAATTTTTCTCCTTGAAAACGCCGGGAACATTGTTTTATCAAGTAAAACAAATTCCTTAATGTGTTCAAGGAAAATGAATTTCAGAATCGTGTTCAGCGTACAGAAATCTATAAAAAGCAATATGTTACTCATTTTTCAATCGATAGGCCAAATTCGGCACTTTTTTAACATTGATCTTTTTTAGACTAAAAAATCAAATGATAAACTCCAAACCAAAAAAAGGCTCAGGGAAAATATGACCTAATAAGAGATCTTTGATTCCTCACTGTGGGTGAGTTGCCTTATAGGATAATTCAACTGATTAATAAGATGACTCTTGGTTGGGGTGGGCCAAAACAAAAAGAGTATGAATTTAAAAAACCTACGGCTCCTAAAAGTTTGTGTATGCTACAAGTATTTCATCTTGAAAATTTGAGTCCGGTTAAAAAATCCAGCTATCTCAAGCGTATTGAAGCTTTAAACAGAGAAGAGTGAAAAAATTTTTTTATACCTGACACATTTATCAATTTTGATGATTCTTGCCTACTAGAATTTGTAGACTATATCAATGCCGATATATCCTGAATGATAAAAATAAACCATTTGATTAAAAAGAGTACATAATTCTATTAAAATTGACCAAAAATGTCTAAATTTTATGTTTTTCTTCGTTTTAAATGCTCTTAAAATCAATGCAAATAATATTAAAAATCTGATAAAATTATTTATCTTTTGGTAAAGTACAACTTTTAAAATGAGGCCAACAAACTAAAGAAAGCTTCATTTTTCATTGAGTTATGATCGAAGTGTGTACTATACAATAGTAGGACTATATTTTAATATATTTTAATTAATTAAAATAGTAAAATCAGTTCAAGTATAAGGCCTTGTACTAATTCCACTATTATAATTAATTAAAGTATAATTATAGGCCTACCATTGCATAGTACACACCTTTATGTCAAAAAGTTGTCCGAGAAGTAAAAAATAGAAAAAAGAGAAAGAAGCTATTCAATCTTTCATTCTTCTTAAAAACCTGAGTACATATTTTTAGTCATAACTCAGCAAAAAATGTAGTTTTTTTAGTTTGTTGGTCTCATTTTAAAGTTTATAATTTGCCTAAAAACTTGTGATTTTATCAGACTTTTAATACTATTTCCGTGTATTTAAAGGCTGTTTGAAATGAAGAAAATTGTAAGTTTTAGACATTTTTGGTCAGTTTTAATGGAATTAGGTCGTCTTTTGAATTAAACTTTTTATTTTTATCAATCAGGATATGTTGAAAGTGGATTTTTAGAAATTCAAAAAATTTGCTTTTCTGGCCCACCCTACTTTTATTTATTATAATTATAAAGGTCATCTGATGTGGCGCTTCCCCCATTAGTTTGAACATAAATATGTCACGTCCCGGTTAAAATTTGTCTAGATTTAACTTTGCTTAAGCTGGCTTCCGATTAACTTGAATTAGTTCATTTATATTTTATAATAATTTTGGAGGAAAAATTGCCTCGAAATGAATCTCATAATTATTGAGTAGGAATCTATAAATAAATTAACCAAATATTTAAAAAAATGAATTTGT
Organism: Melikaiella ostensackeni; assembly: GCA_032362435.1. Classification (NCBI taxonomy): domain Eukaryota; kingdom Metazoa; phylum Arthropoda; class Insecta; order Hymenoptera; family Cynipidae; genus Melikaiella; species Melikaiella ostensackeni. The sequence continues at coordinate 41,582,822 of JAUMHM010000005.1, forward strand.
CATTGAAGGTTCGAAGTCCGACCTCGGAGTCATCGGATAAAAGTGGAAGTGCCGCAATGGACGAATCTAATCGTCTCGATGACCAGGATGGACAATTCGAAGACGATAGGGTTCAGGAAGTGGAGGACGAAGGTGGAGTTGAAGGAAAAAGGCCGTTCGAGGGGATGAGAGAATACGCAGAGTCAACGATGCAGGAACTCCTGGCGATCTATGGCTTGGCAGGAGGTGAACTTGCCAGGTCGGTCAGCAGGCAACTTCCACCCACCTTTCTGAATCCACCCAGCGGTCAGCAGCCCCAAGGTAAGTCAGTCGAGATTCTTCTCAACTCGAGTAAATTTTTATATCCTACATCCCATCCTCCTATCACATCCCTACGACAGATATTCCACACTCAGATTACGCTCACAAGGAGTTGTTGATTAATTAGATCGACTGTAATTCGAGCTCGATTCTAACTCGGTTCTCTCTCACCAACTTCTCAAACCTGGAAAGGTGTCGATGTCAGTCAACAACTTGGTGTCATTGCCTTCTAAACTCTACATTTCACTTTTGCAATCAAAATTGCTATTCACTTTTAATCACTTACAAAGAGAGGTCGCGAGATGTTGGACGCCGATTCGACTGGAGCTTTAGAGGGCAAAAGTAAATCAAAATCCGTTAGATACGTATTTTTTTCTTCAATCCAATGAGCCTTAGTTTCCAAGATATCTAGGTTTGAGTATTTACGCTTTTGAGCGCGATACGCGCGTCGAGCGGTCCACGCTCGGCAGTGGCGAGTTGTGCGCTGAAACGTAAATACTCAAACATCGATATTTCGGAAACTAAGGCCCATTGGATCGAAAGAAAAAATACATATCTAATGGATTTTGATGCATTTTAATCCTGTAAAACCCCAGTCTAATCGGCGTCCCGCATCTCACAACCTCTCCTTGTTGATTATATTCGAGATCCGCTAAAAGGATTACTTATAGATTTTGCTTTTCAAAAGCTGATGAATTAAACATCCGTTAATTGACATTCGGGTCTCTTTTCATCCGTGGACTAATACTCAGACCCTCGACTTCCGTTTCAGGGGCTTTACTTTACTTTCACGGTCGCGAAGCAGTCTGCGCGCAGAATCTATTAAGGAGTAGGCGTTACAGATTCTCGAACACCTATCTATACACCCACGATGAGTGAATATTAAAAATTAGCGGACATTCTAATTCCCAAGATTTAATCACTTATTGATGACCTTTCAAGACTCCAGGCTTGTTTTATCCTTCATTGAAATTCGTATCCGCAAAAAAAGCAAATTTAAAATATTCAGTGTACAACAAACTTTTCCTTTTTTAAAAGCTAATCTACTTTATTTTTAACTATACTTCTGCACTGCACGGTTATGTATGGGGTAGTGGAACCAGTGGTCAGCCATGCGTCAGTAATTTCCCGAGGATATATAATAACCAGGCTAATGTCACATAATTTGGGACAAAAATGCTGTTTATGGTATTAGCTTTAATTTTCCATGGACCACAAACTTGAAATAGTGGCCAGTTTATAAATATTTAACACTCCAGGTAGCAGTAGGCTGCATTTTGACTGTCATGATGGAAATCAAAAGATTTTCTTGCTTTGCAAGCCCACTGTTGAAGTCCTGGTCTGGTAATTATATACACTTTTTAGTGTGGAAGGAGACACTAACTGTTTTGTGAAGGCTTAAATCCTGTATTGTAACAATTAAAATTTTAAAGTGCCTCGTGAAAAATTTTAAGCACAGGCCGAAAGAATGAATTCGCTTTTTTTTCATTATTAAAATCTTCTGATCGGCCTCTCAGCCTACCTGAGGGTTTGTAGATAATTTTTTTGTAATTCCTTGTTCGGCCACGAAAAAATGACGTTTGGAGGTTACGCTTCAATGCTAAGTTTACCGACAGCGTATTCAAACCAACAGAATTAACAGGACAAAATAATTTTTCGGAACTTCACTATATGGCGCTAGTGATTAATTCCATAAACTGTCTGGCCGACCTGAGGCAACAAAACTGTTCGATCAAAAAATTTTCTTGGCTCACCATGGGTGATTTATGTACTTCTTTACAAAATGTTTGTTTCTGCTTAGTGAATTGTTTTCTGGAGGAAAATCATATGTGAATAATAAAGTAGAAAACATGGGTAATCGTCTTTGGCACGTTGAAATATTGTACATTCGACGGTTCTTTTATAAAATATTATTTAAACATGAAGCTAATCAAAAGTGGCCGACCACTGGCTCCACTACCCTATGATTCAAATTTGAAAGTAGTTCCGATTCGAGGTCTTTGCCAAGAATAGTAGCTTGGGTGGCCGACTACTGGCGCATTTGCCTTGTACAAGAAAATGCGGATTATATCCTCTAAAATCAACGAAAATTTGTGAATTTTAGAATCGACTGTACATCCAGAACAGAATGTGGCACTTAATATTGCCGTTGCCTGCATATGCGCGCATGTGAATATGTGATGGCTCGCAAGATGGCCGACTTATAACTCATAAAGTTGGTCGGACTACGCGAAGAAAACGACTTGCCTCGCGATCGATGGATGCCTTTGAGATCAACATTCAACACGCCTTCGATCTTTAACGTTGGTGTATCGCTGTTTGGATGTATAATATATATTTGTTCATTCTAAAGACTTCTCGTGAAGCGTGGGTCGACAGTACCACTAATTCCTCATCGGGCAAATTCCTACCAGACTTTGGACCAATACCGAAGGCTCGTCAGCCGTCAGTCTTTCGTGACGTTCGACGTTCGACTTAACACCTTCCGTATGATAAGCAGTCCTGATCTTTCATAATGTGGTTCATTTCATTTTTTTTTCAAATGTCCAACCACATTTTTTGTTGATATTTTTATAACCAAATTTTTTAAACAACCTTTTGGTTATCTCAAAACAAGTTTTTTGACTCAACAAGAAATCAATTTTTGATAAATTAACAAAAGTTTTCTTGAGTCAAGAAAATTTCAAATAACCAAAATTTTCTTGGGACACTACAAAAATTTGGCTACAAAGATAAACAGATTTTTTCTTGGTGAAAGAAAACAGTTTTACTGTTTACCGAATGTATTTCAAATCAGACAGGCAGTGCAACTTCAAGACACAAAATCATTCGCCTCTTAAGTTTGTTGTTTTTCAAAGGAAATAAGACCAAAGGTATTTCACCGTTTTGAGAAAAAAATAATTTTCGGGAAGTTATTCGAATCCCGCTGGAAAATTAACAAAATATTGAAAATTATCAAAATGGCGGCGGTTTTTCTAAAAATATTAAAAGTCGATTTTTTCAAAAACCCCACTTTTTTTGCTCAAATTATTTTTCGGAATTGGTACTCGAATGACGAAGAAATCTGGTAAGTTTTATGCTAAACACAAAAATGATTTGGACTGCATAAAACTTACAAAACGTCTTCCTTATATGAATAGGAATTTTTTTTTAAATGGGTAAAATAAAAAAAGTGGGGTCTTCCATTAAATTCGAATGTATTTTCCTCGCTAAATTTTGAAAACAAAAAAAGTTGATTTTATGGAAAGAAAAATTTTTTTATTTTATCCAATATTTTTTTTAATTCGTGCTTATATAAACAAAATATTCTGTAAGTTTTATGAAGGCCAAATTATTTTTTGGCCATGATAACTTTTTTTAATTGAATTTTTTAATTATTTTACGAACAGTGCAATATATCATAGAAGAGATATTTTTTGTAGAACTTTCAAAAATGAGCAAACTTTTTTCTTAGAATTTTGTCGAATCTGTCGTTGTTTGTAAGAAACTTGCGAAAATTTAATTTTTCTAAACAAAATTCTCTTAACCAGAAAAATAGTTTGGCCAGCATAAAACTCACAAGATTTGTTCGTCATTCAAGTACCAATTCAGCAAAATAAATTAAGCAAAAAAAAATGGGGTTTTTGAGAAAATCGACGTTTAATATTTACAGAAAAACCGCCGCTATTTTGTTAATTTTCAATTTTTTTAAATTTTTCAGCAGATTTCGAAAGGTGACAATTAGCCTCACAATATTCAGGAGAGAAAACTTGAATATGTATCTCAATTAAGTCAAAAATTATAAAGGTTTAAAGAAAAAAATCGTATTTTTTTGAATAACAACCCTAAAATTTCAAATACTAATAACTTCGAGAAAATGATTTTTTTCCTCTCTAAATACGTGTGGTCTTATTTCCTTTGAAAAACAACATATTTAAGCGGCAAATGATTCTGTTACTTGAAGTTGCACTGCCTGGATTCGGTCTATTAGTCAATGCTCTTAGTATCAGGCCCCTCAATTAAAACTTTTAAGTGTTTAAGCTGTACATTAGATGTTCTTAATTTTTTGAAATATTTAACCTATTATCAAAAATTATATGAATTTTGATAAAAGTCAACCAAACAGAGTTCTAAAGAATCTTTCAAGGAATAAAATGTTGCAGCTTTTTTCTACATCGAAGGTAAAAACACAAAAATTCAAGCAACCATTATTAAATGAACAATTTAATCCGAGAGTAAATCAGTATATTATTCTCGATTTTATAAACAATTTTTAAAATTACTCAATTTTGAATTAGAGTGTACGTAAAGAACATCCTTAAGTTTGATGATTTAAATTGAGAATTAAAAATTCTTCAAGCCTACCATGGTTGGTCTCGCCTAACTTCAACCCATAAAGACTGGCATATCCCGGTTTTTTTCTGTTTAAACTTCTGGGATGTCTCACGATCATTCTGAGCCCGAAAAGAAATGAATGGCTTAAGTCCTTTTTGAGAAAACTCTATTTTTCTGATTTTTAAAGAGGTTAAGCAACATATTTTCATGAAAACAAGTTAAAAGTAGAATTTGATTGACTTAAACCATTCAGTTTATCGTCCAAAAAAATGCTGCAGTACCTGAATACCTTGCGAGCACCAGTTCCCCTTGAAGATTTTTGAAAAATGGCTAAAGAAGTGGGAAAAAATTATATTTTTGAAAAATGTTTCTTTCCAGTTCATCCCAAGTCCCAAGTATACCTGTACCAGAATTGAAGTGTATGAAATTTTCTGTGAGGCAAAAAAATCGACTGTTCTATCTCTAAAAGTTTCGGAGTCATTTTCCTCAGAAGTCGATTCTGAGCTAATAATTTAAACAAAAAAATAGAAAATTATAGTGTTTGTGAAATAAATAATTTCTTATGCATCTCAGATGAAATCTGGTGATGTTAAACAAAATTTTATAAAAAAGGGTCATATTCAGAAGTACATGATTTCAATGCTATTAGAGCTAGAGCAATGTTTTTTTTAGATCTCCTTGAAATTGAGCCTACTTTAATTAATTCATTGGCAACTTTCGCCAGAGATGCATAAGAAATTAGTTATTTCACAAAAACTAGACATTTCAATTTTTTTGTTTAAATTATTCGCTCAAAATCGACTCCTGAGGACGACCACACCTCCGAAACTTTTAGAGATAGAACATTTGATTTTATGTTTTACAGGAAATTTCATACACTTTAATTTTTGTTCAGGTACTTGGGACTTAGGATGAACTGGAAAAAAGCAAATTTCAAAAAATTAATTTTTTTCCACTTTTCTATAATTTTAAAAATATTTAAGGGTTTCAATTCTCGTAAGGTAATCAGCCACTGCAAAATTTTTTTGGTTGAGAAACTGAACGGTTGAAGCTAATAAAATTCCAATTTTAATTTTCTGTATGAAAAGATGTTGATTAACCTCTTTAAAAATATCAAAAATAGAGTTTTCTCAAAAAGGACTCACGCAAATTTTTGTTGTTTTTGGCTCAGAATGATCGTGAGACATCCCAGAATTTTAATCAGAAAAAAACAGGATATACAAGCCCGTTTGGGTTGAAGTCAGTCGAGACCCACCATGATATGCTCGAATTAAGAACTACAAATGTTGAACAACAGAATAATCGAAAAAAATTAATTTTTGAAGTTTTCAAGTATTCTTTTTTAAATTATATAAGATGCATGTTTTTTACTTCTGATATTTAAAGATAAAATGGAACATTTTAAAATTTAGGGCTGTCATGATTTCACATAGCCAAATGAAGCATTTAAAAATTCAACTATGAATATCTTCACATCCATTTATGTACATACTTATTTCCTCATCCAAATTTCCAGAAAGCATGCATTTTTACAAACGAGTAATTTACATAAGAAAAGTAAAAATATTCCGTTAGTCAAAAAGTCTCAAGTGAGTGAAAAATGAAGACTCATTCAAGAGAAAAAATTTCCTATTTACATTTTGAAAGCAAGAACCTGTGGAGGGTAAGGTTGATTCTCTAGGAGCCTCTGAGAAAAGGATCCAAGAGCCAAGGTGTGGAAAGCGTTGTTGATTGTGGATTCGGACGTAGGTGGTAGGAGGTAAAAGATCGCGGGCGCAAAACTGACACTCGTCAGTTGTCTCTTTGATGTTTCTAATGTTTTCTCAAAGTGTCAAGACAAAAGAAATAAAGTGCAGTTGACTATGAAGGCGAACGCTTCGCTGTCGGTGAGCTCTCAAGTTAAACGCTTAACTGTTTCTTTTTCTCCTTGCACGATTCACCATTCCACGTGCTCTGCCATCGAGCGTGTCTAATCCAATTTAACGCCACCAGTTTTCTCAAATTAGGATAAAGATACCGAGCTGTTTCATTGTACGGAGGAACCTCCACCTCGAAATTCATAGGGGCAAGCCTAATCGCTCCCGTTATTTACGAAACTCAAGAATTTTACGAGCACTGATTCCAGACTGAGATTTCAGAGGGTTTTTATACAGATTTTAGAAGTTTGAATATTAAATTCAAAAGGTTTTTAGTGTTATTAAATTTAGGAATTAGGAAAAAACTTGAAGTGTTCAAAAGAATATTAAGTTAAAAATATTTCTGCGGTCCTGTGGCCTTACGACGAAAGATGATTCGAATTTGTTAACTTCATACAGAGGGCTTCTGATCAATAGGTATCTGTTATATCGACACCATGATAATGTCAATTTTTTCAAAACTCATTTCGTGTGACACGCGAAAAATAAGTTCTAAAAATTTCACTGCGAGCCAGATTTGAACCGATACCTCCTCTATTCATGAGAGGTGCTTTCACCAATTCAACTATCGCAGCACAAACATTACAATGCGAAAAGTAAGTTCCAAAAATTTCATTGCGAGTCGGATTTGAGCCAACACCTCTATTCATGAGAAATGTTGGTTCAAATTCGGCTTGCAGTAGAATTCAACTATCAATTCAACAATTCAAACTGTCGCAGCGCAAACATTACACTGCGAAAAGTAAGTTCCAGAAATTTCACTGTTAGCCGGATTTGAACCGACACCTCCTCTATTCATGAGAGATGTCGGTTCAAATCCGGCTCGCAGTGGAATTCAACTATC
>JAUMHM010000005.1:41610354-41622520 GCA_032362435.1 Melikaiella ostensackeni
AAATATAAATTTGAATAAGACTCAAATTTGGTCATTTCCTATTCATTAAAGACGCAAACCTAATTTTTTCAGAAGGCACCCGTCCGATTCTTTTCATTTTCATCTTGAAATGTTCGGTATTACCATAAAAAAATCCTATTTACCTGGAACATTCATTTAAGCTTGGTTCAGTCGTACCGTGGCTTATTTTCTATATTTCCATTGTTTCCTTGATTACATCCTCAAACAGTTGAGGCAAGTGCAAATCATATAACATTTTTTAATTGAAAATTTGAGGCATTATGTGTGAGTTTCGAAAATCAAGAATTTGAATCTAAAAGCACTAAATATTAATCATTTAAAATTGAAAACGTTTTATAATATATTTACAATGTTTAAAATTGAATCGTTAGAAACAAAGCAGTTTATAATTAAGTAGCTCAAAATTGCCAGGAAAATTGATGGCTAACTACATTCTCAAGACATTTGTTGAAATTAACTGATTGTCTGAAAAAAGCTACTGAGATTTCAGTCAAGTTTCAATGATTCGCAATATGAACTTGGTGTAAGAGTTAATAGATAGTTAAAGAATTTTTTATTGTTGCGTTCAAAATTGAATAATTTGAAATTAAAAATGTTTAAAAATGAATAACTCCCTCTTATTGAATTTTGTTTCAACTCTCTACGATAATAATTTACAATTCAAAAATTCAAAATTGGAGATTTCAAATTAAAATTGGTTATGTTTGACGGACTGGAAATGAAAATTTTTCAATTTTGATGGTTTCCCATTCAAAGGTTGACTAATCTTGATTGCATTTAATTTGACATTATTTGTAATTTGAATAAGGCTCGCACTAATTGTAAATTGTAAAATTCAAATTTTTCTCTATACGATCAATTAAAAATGCTTTGAAATTACATATACTTATTACACTCTTGAAGAATTTTTTCCCCCTTTTGTAATTTTCACCCTTTACTTTTTAGTTTTTCGACACTTATTGTAGGTGGAAATAGTAATTAAACATTTTTATATTTTTAATTTAAGATTTAGAATTCATAACTTTTAATGAAACTAGTATTATTTCTGACAGTCGCAAAAAGCCACGGACAATTGATTTATATGAAATGTTCAAAAAATGAGGACTTTAATTTAAAAGCCTTAAAAATTTCAAGTTGAAATCGTGAATGAAATATTGCAAATTCGAACGTATGAACTGAACAATTTTAAAGGAAAAACTTTTTATGATTTTCAATTTTATGGCTAGAAAATGGATGATTCTTTAAATATTAATTTTCAAACATTTGAGTACAGGAGATAGCGTGGCTGAGATGGTAAAATGCTTGAATGTGATTAATATAACAAAGTAGTCACATTACCGTGGGTTCGAATCCCATTGCAGATAAGCAAGCCTCAAGTGATGGTGGAAATTTTGCTTTTCGTCTACGTATGACGCCCGTCCTATAAAATAATACCTAAATAATTGATGAAACTTTAATGTAGTTTAGTCTTAAAACTACAATCAAAGCATTTTTACACCTATCTCAGTAAAAAATTAACGTTTTGTATTTTTTTAGCCGAAAATTTATCATTCAAATTTATTCGAATATATTAAAATTTCAAATAATTCAAACTATATAAAGGAAGAATATTAAATATTCAATTTTTTTAAACAATTCGACGATTATTGTAGGGTTTTAACAAGTAATTAACAATGGAGTTTTTTGTTTTTGCTATTATGGTTTTCAGCGAAATTTATTAAAATTTAGGAAATGTGATAGATGTGATTGGAAGACCGGTGATATTGATACCGGTTTATTGATAAAATGCAAGATTCATGGGTTTTTTCTGAAAAGATATTTGATATTAACAAGAAAGTATGTTTTGACTTTAACAATAAAAGATGCAAACAAAAAATTAATGATACATGCACATATGCACAAAAACTTTCTGGTGTTTTCTATTTTGGTACAACAAAATTTTCATGAGAAAGTAGATTTCATTTCGATCTTGAAGATTTTTGATTTTAAGAAAATGGAAAAATTGCTCAAACAACATTTTATACTAAATTCTTTGTTTTTATTTTCAGGTAATATTTGAATTGATTGAATATAGGTTTCATTATTCATGACTGTAGTTTTCCTATAAGTTAACCCTGATGAAGTCTAAAATTTACATTATTGGTCCCCAATAGTATAAAAAAGACGGAGAAAAGAAGGAGTGTGAGGATGTTATCGTTGTTTCTTTTTGTTGTACATTTGTCTCTAATGAGCCGTGAAAGCGGGTAGTTTCGAAGACTGTTTTCGATTTTTGAACTTTTTGGATGTTTTTTTTTTAGTACACAAAAAAATTTTTATAAGAAAATAGATTTCATTTCGATCTTTAAGAAATTTTAAGAGAGACATTGAGCAAAGATTTCTTCCAATCTGCAGGGTTGCCCATGAACACTATTAAGATTTCTTTTAATTGAGGTACATATTGATGATTAACTCAATTTACGAAAACATATCTATTTTTATTTAAATTTAGTATGCAAATTTCAGGAAGTTAGCAATTTTTAGAAATGTGTTATTGTTTTGGATTATTACCTTTTTCTTTTTTGAAAGATAGAATATGTACATTATTATCAAAATAAAAAAAATGTTGTACAAGTACTATAAATGTTTCTTTTTTGTTAAATAGTGTTATTTGTTTATAAAATAAATAAAAATATGTATTTCATGAGATTTTCGTAACGATTTATGTATTATTTACATTTATAATACCACACGGAGAAAAATGCGGATTCAAAATCTATCTTTGAGTACCCGATATGAAGTAGAGAATGTAAGAAAATAAGACTGAATGTTAGAAGTTTAGCAGTTCATTTTCACGATGACATTCTGGGACTGAATCTCAGACTTGCCATACCTTTGCATCATCTAGTCCATGACCGTTTGCTAATTTTATTCCAAAAGTTACTGCATGCTTAGTTCCACATATAAAATGAATAAGTACTTTTACCGAAAAAAGTCAACGTGAAATTGAATTGCTTAGACTTCTAGTACTCAGTGAAAGATTTTGGATTTGCATTTTTCTCCGTGCAGGGAAAGCTAAACGGTGCTAAATCCATGGCCATTTCCATTAGATTATTACATTCACATGTAGCGTCATCTAATTTTTCAAACAATGGTTAATAAATTGATCCATCCACTTACACGAAAAAGTATTTACTCATTCGGTTGTAAATTGTTTCATTAGGAAGGTTTTTTGTCTCTACTGTAAAATTTGGTTGATTGAACATAGCACCGTTTAGCATTCCCCGCTTCAATTTTAGTCGTTCGAACGGAACTAAAAAATCAATATAAAAAAGCCATTTGGCCAAAAAAACGAATTACAGAGCCCCGTTTTTAGCTTAGAACCAGGGAGTTTTTCTCTGCCGAATGAGCGGATGGTGAGATGAAGTGGTTGGAAAAGGGTCCAGCGGTAAATACTCAAAAATAGGGTGCCCGAAAACACATGGCTCTGTACAACTGCAGTCTGTAAAGTCCCAAGAGAGAAAAAACAAGTCACTCGACAGTCGACACGATAATCGGAATCGAACGGGACGGGTTATGTGAAATGGTAAGCGGTTGCCCAACTTTGTTGTCGATATTTTCCATTCGGGTAACGATTCTACATAAGCTAGTCAGAATTTTCATGCGTTTAACCGCGCGATGAGTCAGACCCCCACGCAAGCTTAAGGGCCATGCCGAATCCCTAGTTGCTTTTATTTGGATTGATGCGAGTGATGCTGGGGAGAAAAAAGACCCGCGAAAACCAGTTTGTTCAACTAATACGGTGCCCGCGGCTTTCACGATCTTAATGAACTCGGCCACCCTTTTATAACATTTTATTCAACGCTGGGAAAAAAGAATAGAATATAAAAGAAGATTTACATTAATTGCATTTAGATTGAAGACTCTTTTTATACAATGTAACAATTAGGTGATCAAAGGTTTCTTTTTTAATGTTATTTAGTTATTTTTAATGAGCTTCCTAAGTTAATTTACCCACAACTATGATTTAAAACACTGGGTGCCCCTGAATAGTATTCTGGGCCCATAACCTGTTGGGACATGAATTTTTCGTGACTATTATCTAATGTTTCGATGAATTGTGCACTAATATTAAACTTTATTTATGAATCTCAAAGGTACCTCATGTTATGTTAAAAAAATTAAGATAATCTTCATTAATATATTACACAGTATTCAAATATTGAGCGGCAATTCTATTCCGGAATTCAAAAGTGATTTGTGTAAATATCCTAATTCGTTCGAGAGATTTTAAAGTAAGTTCACTAAAGTTAGTTTCTTTTGGAAAATAAAAATCAACATCTTGAAGCTACAAACTTAAAGATGCGTAACTCATACAGAATCGCTTAAGTCTTATTTCAAAATGAATTTAAGTCAGGATCAAATTTGTGTAAACATAAACAAATATTATTTCCTTAAATTTTTAAATTCAGAAAATTAATATATAGGCGTGGAATTATTTTAAACCGAAACCGCCTGGATATTGCATAATTATAAGAATTCATGAATAGTTAGTTAGACAGACGATTATCCATAAGAGAGAGAGAGAGATCAAATTTATCGCATTCGCAATTACATAAGTTCTTTTTCCTCCTTTGAGATTCGAACCTAGACAAAATAGAAAAATGTTCTTATTTGTTCTTAAATAATCATTAAACATTTAAAACCAACAATACATATTATGAAAGTATATCTTATGTTCCTACAATTTTATTAATCGAAAACAGCTTGATCTAAAATATCGAATTTAATACACATTTTTGATTTGGTATAAAAATATTCAATTATTGTAAATACCAGCTTTTATACTAAAGACTTTCCTTTTTGAGATGCAATTTAAAACTTTTCGGTACAGTCACGAAATTCACTTAATTTTGTATGTTTCAAAGTTTATATTGCTGGATTTTCATTCAGTATCAAATCATTTCATTTTGAAAGTTTCCAATTTGAGCTTTTTTTAACTTTAACAGCCAATCTTGATATTTTACTTCAATCTAGACTGGCAATATTATATGCGCGCTACAGCGCACGGGGAACATTGCATTGCCAATTAATAATATACAAATATAAAAAAAGATTACTATGATTCCAATTTTAAATTGTACAGTTTTTTCACTTCAAAAAAATAATTTGAGAGGCAGTGAGTTGGAAATGTTCAATTTAGAATATTATCAAATTTAAAAATTAGAAAGCTACTTAGTTTTTAATGCTTTCTTTGAATTTTATAGTGTGCACAATTTCAAATTAAAGTTATTATATAGTGAAATAGTTAAATTTTAAATATGCATCATTTTGAATGTTTCATTCCGACATTTTTAATTTTGTATTTTGCCGCAAATTTTGGACGTCATTAATTTTTGTAGATTTGAAATTAAACTTTTCAATTTTGAAGATATCTATTCAAAAAAATTTCACGCTTAATCGTTTCTATTCTGTATACAAGTTTAAAAGTTTCATTTCGAATCTGACAAACTTTCATTGCCCTAGATATGAAATTCATAATTTTGAAAAAAGAAATGAAAATTTTTAATATTTGCATTTCGAAAGCTGTGCATTCTAAATCTTAAACGCTAAAAATGTGATATTATACAATTTTTCAGCACTTCAAATTCGAAGTTTTTCAATTTGAAACGCTCCAAATTTGAAAACTTTCACTTTTAAATTGTAAAATTGATTACTTTTCAGTTTTAAATGCCTAGTACTGAAATTTCAGGTTCAAATTAACTACTTAATTATGCGTTGGTTTTAATTATTTTTTAAACTATAAAGTATAATTATTTTCAGGCGATAAAATTTTTAAAATTTTAAAATGATACCGAACCATTTTCAATTTTTCGATACATGCTTTCAATCCAAAGTTGTTTAATATTATACGATTCCAGTTTGAAATAATTTAATGTTGGAAGTTTCAAACTGAAAGCTCATCAAGAAGTAAGATTCAAAATTTTTAAATTTACAGTTTGAAAGATTTAATAAGAGGAAAGTCATACAACTTTTATAATAGTGGAAATTATTCTGACATTTTTATATGATTAACTAAGAAGGTGAAAGACTCCACTCATGCTGAAATTAAAAAATTGTAATTGTAATATATTCTAGCAAATTAATTATTTTTACTCAAACTAATATCAGAAGTCAAAAAGGTTAGGCTTTTTCTTCATTTCAAGTATTTTGAGTATGAAAAATGAAAAACTTTGAGCTGAAAAGGAAAATTAAAGAAACGTAATAAGTAAAACGCAAAATATATTTATATCAAAAATATTAGCTTTCGATTATTAATTTTATTTTGTTGTACAATTTCGAAGATTTGAAATTGATCCCAAAGAGTTGCAGATTTAATGAATTTATGAATTTTATTTTATTTTACGCTCACTTACGTATTTCTAAAATTTACATAATAAAACGAACCAATTTAAAGAATAAAAAACAAAAGCTTCGCAGGGAACCAACTTCATGCAAGGAACCAACTTCATGCTGCGAACGGAATGTTTTAGCTGCGAACGCGTACGATTGTAGATTATTATTATTAATTTGTAAAATTTTGAGTGCACTTTTCAATTATAAAATTCAATAATTAAAAATATGTCAAGGGAGCAATTTGAAGTGTTCAGTTTGATAGTATAAGATACAATAAATACTTCTAAATTTTGTTAATTTGAAAAACTTCAATTTAAAAATTATGATAGGTGTCTAATGGCTATAAAATTTGGATTTTTCTTGTTTACACATTTCGTTTTTAAATGTGTTCAATCTGGAAATATTACTACATCATACTGTACAATTTGAATGTAATACAAATAAGAATTTTTTTATCTAAAAATTTTAAAACTTTTCTGCTTTATTTTAAAAGAAATTTGATTTATAAATACTTCCAATTTAAAAGAACCACTTTTCATAATATTTCAAAGAGAAATTCTTGAGTCGAAAACGCTTATAGAAACATTTCCATCGCTCATTAAATTTGCTGAATACTTTATTATGTAAATATATTTTTTTTTCGATGCTAAAAGTTCCTCTCATGATTTTTCACACGAGCGAATATCCCATGCGTGACGCGTGTGTCGAGCTATCTGTCGTTGAAATCGCAGTGCGTAAGGAAAGTAGGGGAGGGGATGAGGCATTAGGGCCCGTCGGGTGCCGCGGAGTGGGGAGTGAGGGATTCTCGTTGCATTAAGGGGACTAATCTTAATATTCAAATTCTGCTGCGAAACCGTGCCCCAAGTCTGAGAACCCGGTAGAGAATCCGAGAGAGGAAGATAGACGAGGTCCATTTCGCGAAAAGGAGAGAAAGAGAGACAGAGAAGCCGCGCATAACCGATTCTCGAACTCATAAATTTTAAATTATTTCGAGCAAAAAGAAAGGACGCGCGCGATGGGACCCGACCTCGGATATATAAAATAAGAGGAGGAGTCCACATCGAGGGAAAAAAGCAGAAAAGCACCGATAGAGAGAGAAGAAAAGAGAAGAAGGAAAGTGATGGAGAAAGAGAGAATGAGAGGAGAGGATCGGGGCTGGGAATTATTAAGGTTTCGTCTTTACAGAAAGGGCCTTATATGCATCAGGCCCTTTTCGATATGGCGTTTGCATACTCGAAACGAGATCGCTTTTATGGGGGTCTCGCTCGAAATTTTTGGCCATTACGGCCCGCGGTTACCCGAGTCGAATTTCCGGCATTAATTCGGCATTATGCGAAATTCAAATAGACCCCCCGGAATTTTTAGACTAACGAAGGTCTTGTCTCCCTTTCTCGTTTTTCAGTTTTTTTCTTGTTGAATTTAATTTTTTTTTAATAAAAAAATAAATCTTCGACAGGAAATTGATCAGAATATTTATAAGCACTGTAAAAGTAGAAATTTGTCAGATGTATATGCTATTTGTTATTTTCGTATGACTAATGTATATTTGAAACAAATGAATTTCACACTTCCGTAACGTAAGAATCCTAATGCAGGTGAGCAAGCAAGATTTGATTGTGAAGAGTTTTACTTTTCTTACAAACAAAAATGTCAGACCTAAAAGAAAATAATACATTCTAAAAATTCTATTTCAGGAACACCAGTTCTGGATTAAAAGACAAAAAAAAATGAATAATAATTTTGAGAATTTGATTTTTAAAAGTTCCAAGAGCTCAACATTAAATATTGTAATATTTTCTAATTTTGTAACCAAGGCAATTACTCACTCATTTTTTAAAAGTGAAGTTGTATACTTCCAGCAAATGCATTCTTCTGTTAATTGCTGACAAGTGTATTTATATTTTTATCAATATTTATTGCTGTTAAATACAATATTTTACTGTATAATGCTTATAAAGCGTGCTATATTTTTATATTTTAAAAAATTGAAATAGGAGGCAACGTAGCTCAGATGGTAACGTGCTTAGATCGTTTCATAATTTCAAGTTCTCACGTTGATGTGGGTTCGTTTTCCAATGGAAAAGAGCAAGCAAAAATTGATTGCTACATTTTTTCTTCCATTTCATGAATGGTTGTCTGAATAAAAATAAAAGTTAACGGCTTAAACGAATATTTTATTTAGTAATTTTCTGGCATATTTTCCTACCTTGAATGAAATTCAGTTTGAAGGCCTCAAAACAAACATTTGTTTGTTTTTTCAAAGTATATATTGTATAATATTCTCAAAGCGTTAGTTTTAATTTCGTCGAATTTTGACTTCTCGAAATAAAAATTTGTAAACTATGTAATTATTAAGGAAGGCTTTTACTTTAGTATTGTAAAAAATATAAATTACTCTATTTCTGATGCTTTGAGTTTGAAAATGTTTAGCTTAACAAATTTCAAATGAAAAAAATTTAATTTTTTTTGAATGCTTGGAACTGATGTCTTGCAAGTTCGAGATTCTGAAAATTAAAATGATTCAATTTTGATTGCTTCCTTCTTTTGAAACTGTATCTCTCTAAATTTGAATTAGTAAAATATAACTGATCATCAGTTAAATTCTACTAATTTCTGTAGCTAGAATTGAGTCACTAGCAATTAGTAAAAATGCACTGATACAATTAATAATTTTTTCTACGCGCATGCACACTATTCATACATGTAATTATAGATTTCTTAAACATTCTTAATGTAAATGATCATACGAAAATTAATTTAATGCAGGAAATATTTTATTTATTTATATTCCTTATGACAAGTGTAAATTCATAATTATATGAATAGTAATAGTATGATAAAACAACAGACAAGAAAAATACAACGCTTATCACGATTTTGAGGTTAAGTGAGACTATTACAATGTATTTTATTATTTCAATCAAAGAAATTGAAAAAATAACTGATTTATCAGTTGAAATCCTTAGTACTGATTTAAACAATTAATTTTTTTCTAATTCAGATTAAGAGAGATTATAAATGGTTTTGATCTGAAGATTTTCTATTATTTCTAAACATTCAAATTTGAATTTATTGAATTTCAAAGCTAGCTTGAGAGCTAATGAAAATTGAAGGATATTTGTGTTTTATTTTTTAAGACTGTTTAATTTTGAAAACCTTGAATTTAAATTTATTTAAATTAGAATAAATCCAGTTTCATATTGTAAAATTTTACCACTTTTAATTTTAATTTGTCCAAGTGTAATAATCAAATTTAAAATTATTCAATTATGAACGTATCAAATAACGAACTGTCTACCATTACGGAATTTTCCGTGAGATCAACCCCTTTCCAGCTCGTTCAGGGCTAAAGTTACGAAATTTTCCGTAACTCTAGTCCTAGCGCTATACTTGACCGGATTAGTCTTACGGAAAATTCCGTAACAGTAATCAGTGCCATTAAATAAACTATTCTGAATTATAATGCTTCTATCTTCGAATTGTACAACACTGAAGGTTTCAAATCCGAAATTTTCCAGTTTTTTTTTCTAAATTGGGAAAAGGCCGGAAAAATTCAAAAAAGTATTTTCTTTTGAATCAGTTGATTACATATTCAAAAAAATAATTGTCTTACATTCTTCTGCAAAATGTTTCAAATTGTAAATTCTCTTAAAGGCGTTGGAGCCAGGCCCTTTAACCTCAAAACTGAATTACCTCATTTTACTCCATAAATACTAGAATTACATCTTTGTTAGACACTTAAGGCCTACTCCTGTTTTGAATAAAGTCTCTATTTGGAGTAAAAAATTGACTAATTTTAATACTTTTTGTGTAAAACGATTTTTTCGAATGCTCGGGCTAGAATAAAAAAATTTGTTTTGCACAAAAAGTATGAAAGTTAGCCAATTTTTCACTCTGAATACAGACTTGATTAAAAACAGGAGTAGGTCCTTACTATCTAATAAAGATGTAATATATACTAGTTAGTATATATAGAGTAAAGTGAGTCAATTCAATTTTAAGGTTAAGGCCTGGTTCCATCGCCCTTAACTTTTAAACGCATTTTTTTTTTTTAAAAGTGATAGATCTTTAATAATCTGAATTCTCTTTTCCTTGCTAAAATTACAAAATTGACCAGCATATTGATAAATATACACCATCCTATTGGGGTTAAGTTCGAGTCCGATCCATCTAGGGCTTCGTTATTCGACAAATTATTGTTTCAAGTCGAGTTTAAGCCTTATAAGGGAGTACGTAAAATTACGTGCGTTTGACCGCGAAGCAAATCATTCATTACGGCCTCGTCAGCCCAATAAGTACTCTTTCGTCGAGGCCTGCCCCGATCGGCGGACAAATTCATGCACAAATGGTGTTGCATCCGGAGCAAACGAGTCGACTCGAGTCAGAGAACGCGGCACAGGGCCCTTTGTTCGGGTCGTTTCATTTTTCGAATATGGAAGTTAATTAATCTTGGAGGGGCATAAAAGGGTTTTCGGGTTCGGGCGAGAGAAAAAATGAGCGTAGCTCGCCACGAACGCGGCAGTTGTTCGTTGCGCTTCTTCAGTCATTGTCTCTTTTTTCCTTACTACAATTTTTTATTATTATTTTTTCTTCCTATTTTTTTTATCCTTCCCTCTCTTCTTTCCACCCCCGCGATGAGACGAACTCCAGACTCCGTGAAGTGCATTCTATTTTGTACCTTTTTCAGAATTTGAGTCAATAAAAAATCGTCTGGAACAAAGGGGAATGGCCTCCAATTTCTCATAGGATAATGTTGGACGCTGAAGCCTGAGCGTAATCGGGCCCAGGCATCTTGACTTCTGTAAGGTGTTAAAAATGAGCCCGAGGGCATGCTTTATCTCGCGCGGACTCGGGCTTAAATATTAAAATTTGGAAACCTTACACTTTTACCTCCTATCATCTTCGATAGGATTTCTCCTCTTTTTTGTTAAGTATCTGAAAAAAAATATAAAAAAAGTTAATGATCTCAGCCTTCCTCGGGGATTTAGATAGGATGAGAGAATCGCGATTTGTGAGGAAGATGTTTTCAAGAAATTAAATTCAAGTTTGATTGACGTGCAAATTATCTGTAGTCATTGGATAGATTTTTTGAATTATTTTAGTTTATAGTTTAGATTTTTACTCCATGTATACCTTTTCCGGGTTTTTACGTATGAACCGCTCTCGATCAAAAGGGGATACACGTGGATTCAGCCTGAGAAGTATTGACCTGAAAGTTAATTTTAAAAATCTTTCTAATTTTAATTTTGAGGACTGGTCCCAAAAGTTTTTGTGAACTTTTTTCTTGTTGAAGACTTGAAAATTTTTGGTAACATTTTTCTCCACAACAGGATTCAATAGGTTTGTAAGGGCTCTTTGGGATTATAATATTTTCAACACAGTCTTTTTCACACTGTTAGAAATTTCTGTTGTACTTTTACAATAAATGTATTGGAAGTTTATTGCCAAAACGTGATGAAATTTTACAGTACATGTTTTATACACCGAACTATGAGAAACATGAAAGTTTTCTGCATATATGGTTTGCATTATATTTTTACTAAAAATAAAAAATTGCTGGTCTTAGCGTTTGACCACACATAAATCAAGAATTAAGCATATGACGTATAGGTGAACAATACCTAAAAATGCGTTTCAAAGATGAAAATTTCGTACATGATAAATTGTTTTTAGGTTAAGTATGTAATTTATTAAATTTTTTTACGATTTCTCCACTAACGAAAATTCTTGTTAAAATCAGCATATTAGGCAAATGGTATTTTACAATTATTTC
>JAUMHM010000005.1:41624376-41641182 GCA_032362435.1 Melikaiella ostensackeni
GGTTACCGAAAGACGAGTTTTGATGTAAACATTCGATAGCATCGACTGCCCACAATCAATCCTCGGCGTTCAAGCTCCCGCTTGACAGTTGTTAAACGCAGGAAAAAACGACTTAGTGAGGAATTCCGAACGGTCACCCATCCGAGCACTAACCGCGTCCGTCCGTGCTTAACATGCAAGACTTCGACGAGTCGAGAATCACCACCTAGCTACTGCAGTCGGTTATTTTAATTTATAGAAACTATCAATCTATCAGTCAAGATCTAAAAGAAATATTAAAAATAAAAGTAATTTAAGAGTGTGCAAAAATATTGAATAAGTGGAAGGCAATGTAGGGAAAAGGAGGAATGTAGGCTACTAAAGATGATTTAAAATAGAAATAATGAATAGGAACGAGAATCGCATCCACTTCTTCGATGGAGCAAGCGATCGAGATGACGTATAGGGGTACTTCTGTGATTCGAAGCCTTTAATGACACGAACCCATTCGACACGGTCGATATATCGCGGCTCGCAGCCTCGACTCGAGCTCAGAATCGGCAATTTATTATCGAATTCATTCTAATTCGCGCTTGTATTCAGATACTACGAGAATCCTTTCGGGAATTTGATCGATCGTCCCTTATCTAACAAATTCCAACAAGTCCCAAAGTGACAGGGCTTAATATTTAAAATAAGGCCCTTCATTTTCTAATCAATGTAAACCTCAATTTAAAAAATTTGTTGGCTTTTTATCCAGTGTGAACTCTCCTATTTTTACAGGGATTTTTTTTTAGTCAGGA
This sequence comes from Melikaiella ostensackeni, assembly GCA_032362435.1. NCBI lineage: Eukaryota > Metazoa > Arthropoda > Insecta > Hymenoptera > Cynipidae > Melikaiella > Melikaiella ostensackeni. The sequence continues at coordinate 41,625,159 of JAUMHM010000005.1, forward strand.
AAAAGACCGGAAAATTATAGTGATTTATTTTTCACTTTAAATGTTACATGGGTAACATAATAATTGTGTAAGTTTTTATGAGTTCGTTTTGAAATTATTTTTAGTTGTAAGTCCTTTAAATTTTTAATTAATCAATTTTGAAAGTTTTGAATTTGAAATTTTCAAATTTGAACATTTTCATATTAAAAAAACAGGGATCACAAACAGTCTCATATTCCCCTTTTTCCCTATTTTTCGCCAAATTTCATATAATCCTTGTATTTGAGAATTTTGGCCATTTTTTCCCTTTTTTGAAGCAGCGATTAATTTTTCAAATAGGAACCTATAATATTCAAAAACGCTCACCACAATTTATACTTGTGCAGCTATGTAAGCCATCCACATCTTAAGCCAAGAAATAACCAAAAAAAATAACCAAACAATATTTTAAAATCGTAATTTGAGAAGAAGTATTAAAACATTTAAATTTAAATGAACTTTAATAATATTTGAGGATACCTTAAATAATATTTCTTCGTGTGAATCAGCCCTAAATATCTCAATACACTCAACTCTCGATATACCGCGCCTCGTCTTACTGCTTCCCTAGAACTCTACCAGCTCGCACTCGTCGACGAGGGAGTCCGGGGGACAAGGGAAGACGCGCGGAGTCCTTGAGGCAATCACGCAATGCCGTAGCGACAAAGCGGGCAACTCGAACACTCGCGTACATATTTCGCATTTATTTTTAAATACACGCGGAAAATCCTTCTTTTATTAATTAGTCTTCATTATTAAAAAGGGTTCATCCTTTATGATAACAAGAATCTACATTTGTACAAAATACAGTTAATTAATATTATATATTTCTACTGGAAATCATTCATACGGCCCTGACTGTTTTCATCGTAGAAATTCTGAGAAGAGTCTCACGGTCAAAGTATGCAATGCCCGAAACCCGCGCTAACTCGAGAGTCGAGTGTATTTCTAAACTTTAAATTCAACTTTCGCAATAAATATAAATGTATAATATCTACATAATAATAATAATGTTCTTAATTTTTTTGAAGGTGACTTTCTCGGAGATCTAAAGCTTCAGTTGAAAAACACTTATAAACTTGAAGCTTTGTAATTAATAAAAAAGTGTAGATACTTTTGAAATAAAAATTTTGATTTTGAAAGGTTCCTCAATGAGCATGCATGATTTTTAATATAAAATGTTTAAACAGAAAATTACAAATGAAGGGTGGCAGCACAGAAATATATAACCAACCTTCTTTTTACCGAAAATGGTTTTATTGCATACAAAATTCTTCAAAAATCAAATACACATTGTGGTAAAAGAATTTGTTCAAAATACCATTTTGTTATACAATAAATTGGCTAATAATTATCAAATAATTTGGAATTGTTGCATTTTGAATGCTTTAAATATTTCCAAATTAATAGCCTTCGAAATGGAAAAATGTTAAATCAAGATTAAACAATTTAACAGTCAAGCATTGAGAGTTAAATAATTACCAATTAGATATTATTTATGTTTAAACCGTACAAAATAAAAAATATTTCGTGTTGCCGGCTTCTCATTTGAAGTTTGTTTAATTTTGAAATCTTCCAATTTGAATTCATTCGAATTTAGAGAGCTGATACTTCTAAATTGTATAATTTTCAACAAACCCGCTTTAAATGTGTAACTGTACAGTTTTAATGATCGAATTTCAAATTTTGAACGACCGGAAAAATATCTCTAGATCAGGAAAAACCAGGAATTCGTTTTCGAACCTTGAGTGGCTACCCTAAACGATTTTAAAAATATAAGAATATCCACTTTAAATAAAAACTTGAGGAAGTAAAAAAGTTGTTGATAGAAATGCAGAGAGCTGCGACTGAAGAGAATGTTAGCATTGTAATTTTAAACCGAAAGAGTAAAGTGGAATACGAGAAACGGAAAACAGGAAGGCTTAAAACTCGGAGCGACAACTTCGTGACGAACTTGCGTGATTGAAATTCGATCGTATCGCCAGCTTCCACGTTACGGTAATCATGCCAAATCGAATACGGAGAACATTTAATTAAAATCGTTCGTAACTAGAAACGTGAAAGTCGAGAAGCAATCCGCATCATACAGGAGGAGAGCCCTCGTTATCGATTCGTTTTCCTTGCTCACTTCCGCAGCTAATCTTCAAATTTTATATCCCTTTGGCCCAAAGCTAACACAAGTATTTGTAAATAAAGAAAAAAATCTACTTCTTTATAACAGCCCCATTTTCATGTCTGTGGTACGGGACCACAAACTCGCTTCTCGAGCGTTGTGAGCAGATTGTATATTCTACTCCCTAGGGAGTAGAAAAATGGCGTCAGCGCAAGAATATGGGTTATAATCATTTTAGTGTGTTTTATTTCGACCCGAAAAGCGAGATTGTGGAATCGACCCACAATCATAAAAAGTGCCCAAATCATAAGGAGTGTTAAGAAAGTGGCGTGTATGACTCCGGAGAGATCTTTCCAAATTTCTACATCTCGAGAATGTTTTCAGCACTCATCTACAGCTCGCGCTTGAGCGCTCGCCTCCGACTCGGAAAGATCTCTCCCTAATTATGCAATATACTATTTCGTCACACAGTTTCGTTTCAGCTTATTTTTCTTTATACTGTCAGTTTATTTTCTCAGTTCTCAATAATTTTGCCCCTTCACTTGAATCTTTGGTTTTCTTGACCGGATTTATGTGCCTGGATTTTTATTTCTTCTCTGGGGCACGTGTAACCCGAGTATCTACATTTTCGAGCTCGGTAATAATTGATTGAGAAAGGGTCCAGTAACATTATGAAGCCTAAAGTAATTTTGCAAGTCGTTGTGTTGGAGAAGTGGGGTTATGTGGAGGAAGAGGAGGGGATCCACCTTCGCAAACGAGAGCAGTGGTACCAATCGCTCATGACCGCATGGTTTCGATACAAACACGAGTCGTGTTCCCTTCCTTGGAACGAAATTTTAAAGGATCACATGCATATTACGACGCATCTTGTACGGGCAAGAACGAGACCGGATCCTTAAATCGAGACGATTTTTAAAGTCCGGCCCGCGAGAGATCCTGCGCAGCGGGTGGTCTGTGTTTCTCTCCTTTCGAAACATTTTTCTGATTCGTCCTCTCGATCATCGTTCCGGACTTTGAATTTCTCAAATTTCCAACCTAATTCTTTTTAACGAGGGGGAAGCTGTATTAATATTTCAGCCCTAACGAGATCCACACGCAACTTTGAAAAGAAAAGTTAAGCAGCTGAATTAATTTATTGTGCCTTAGACTTTTTATCTGACTTCAGTTCCTACAATTTTTTTTTCACAGAAAATCCTGTGATTTTACTTGCATCTTGAAGTTGGATCAAAGTGATTTACAGCAAGCTGATACTCAGTTGATTAAAATGATCGAAATTTGGTATCAAAAGTATAATTGACAAATGAACATTGATGTTTGATGCATGTATCAAATGCCAATGTTCACCTTGTAGCACCTTAGTGGTTATCCACAAATTATGTTAGGTGTTTTTCCACAATTTTTAATTCCTTCCCCTTCCTCTCACTCGAGATTTGCCCTGACAAGTACTAAAAGTGAATTATTTAAACTATTATTCTTTAGTATATAAATTATCAGAATTCCTATTTATATATCGCAGGCATTCCCCTCTTTTCCCCTTTTTCTCGTTTTTCCACTTATATGCGAACTGAATTAATAGAACCCAATAAGAAAATCCAACTAATTTTCATTGAAAGTTCAATCTTTTTCGTTGAAAAGTCTACTATTATATTTTTGCTTGAGAATTCATCTTTTTTGCTTGAAAAATTTATTATTTCGTTGAAAACTCAATTATTTTCCTGAAAATTCAACAATATTATTAAAAAGTCATCGTCTTTGGTTGAAAATTCAACTTTTTAAGAGAAAATTAAACTTGTTTGGTTGAGCATTCAACTATTTTGTTGAAAATTCGTCGTTTTTGGTTGAATTCAACTGTTTTTTATTAAAAATGAAAATCTTTTTTAATTGAAATATCACCTATTACATTTTTCGTTGAGAATTCATCTTTTTTGCTTGAAAATTCAACTATTTGGTTGAAAATTTATGTATTTTGTTGAAAATTCGTCTTTTCAGGGAGAAAATTAAACTTTTTAGTTGAAAATGGAACTGTTTGGTTGAAAATTAATCTGTTTCAGTTATGGATTGAATTATTTTGTTGAAAAATCGTCTTTTTTGGTTGAATTCAACTGCTTTGGATTCAAAATAAAATCTTTTTTAGTTGAAATATCAACTATTACATTTTTCGGTGAGAATTCATCTTTCTCGCTAGAAAATTCAAATACTTTGTTAAAAGTGAAACTACTCCGTTAAAAATTTATTTTTTTGGTCGAAGGTTTATCATTTAATTAAAAATTCATCTCTTTCGCTGAAAATTTAACTATTTTGTAGAAAGTTAGTTTGTTTTGGTTAAAAATTTATATTTTAACGTTGAAAATTCAACTATTTGGTTGAAAATGTGTGTATTTAGTTGAAAATTTATCTCTTTTGGTTGAAAATTGATGTATTTTGTTGAAAAGTTCATTTTTTAATAGAAAATTAATCCTTTTGGTCAAAAATGCAAATTTTTGTTCGAAAATTATTTGACTCTATTGGTGTGTTCAACCATTTTGTTGCAAATAAATATTTTTCATTTAAAAATTCAACTGTCGGGTTGAACACTTCTGTATTTTGTTGAAAATTCGTCTCTCTTGGTTCAATTCAAGTTTTTATGATTTAAAATCTTTTTTTTTTGGTGAAATATCAACTATTACACTTCTCATTGAGAATTCACCTCTTTTAATTAAAAATGCAAGTACTTGGTTGAAAGTGGAACTATTTTGTTATAAATTCATTTTTTTCTTGAAAATTTATCATTTTTGTTAAAGATTCAAATATTTTGTTGAAAATTCGTTTTTTTTCTTGAAAATGTATCTTGTTTCACAAAAAATTCAAGTATTTGGATTAGAATTCATGTATTTTGTTTAAAATTCGTCTTCTTGATTGAAAATTTATGTTTTTGGTTGAAAATCCAACTATTTGGTTAAAAAATTATGTATTTTGTTGATAATTCATCTTTTTTGTAAGAAAATAATCTTCTTGATGGAAAATTGATGTATTTTGTTGTAAATTCGTCTTTTTTGGTTCAGTTTAATTTTTTATGATTTAAAATAAAAATATTTTTTGGTTGAAATATCAAATCTACATATTATATTTTTCATTGAGAATTCATCTCTTTTGATTGAAAATTCAAGTATATGGTTGAAAATGAAAAATACTTTTTTATAAATTCATTTTTTTGTTGAAGATTTATCATTTTTAATCCAAAATCCAAGTATTTGGATTAAAATTCATATATTTTGTTGAAAATTCGCCTTTTTGGTTGAAAATTCAACCGTTTGATAAACATAAACTTTGTTGAATATTCGTCTTTTGATAAACATATATTTTGTTGAACATTCGTCTTCCTCAGTAGAAAATTGTTACATTTTTTTTGTTGAAGATCCATCATTTAATTTGAAAATTCATGTTTTTGGTTGAAAATCCAACAATTCGGTTGAAAATTTATGTATTTTGTTGATAATTCATCTTTTTGGTAAAAAATTGATCTTGGTTGGAAATTGATGTATTCTGTTGTAAATTCGTCTTTTTTGGTTCAATTCAATTTTTTATGATTTAAAATAAAAATATTTTTTGGTTGAAATATCAACTCTACATATTACATTTTGCATTGAAAATTCATCTCCTTTGATTGAAAATTCAAGTATATGGTTGAAAGTGGAACTACTTTTTTATTAATTCATTTTTTTTGTTGAAGATTTATCATTTTTAATCCAAAATCCAAGTATTTGGATTAAAATTCATGTATTTTGTTGAAAATTCGTCTTTTTGGTTGAAAATCCAACTATTCGGTTGAAAATTTATGTATTTTGTTGTTAATTCACCTTTTCTGGTAAAAAATTAATCTTCTTGGTTGGAAATTGATGTATTCTGTTGTAAATTCGCCTTCTTGGATTGAAAATTCAACATTTTGGATGCATTTTGTTTTCTTTATGGCCCGAAAAATCTTTCTTGGTTGAAAATTCATGTATTTTTATGAAAATTCATTTTTGTGGTTGAAAATTCATCTATTTGGATAAAAATTCATTTATTTTGTTGGAAGTGCAATACTTTTACTTGAAATTTCAGGGATTTGAAGCGTTTCAAGTCAATTCAAGTTAAATTTTTTTCTTTATTGCAAAAAAAAAGTACAACGCGACTGTCGCTTGCTGAGATCGTGAAATTGGGCTAGTTGATTTTTTGATTCACTAGATTGGATCATTTTGATATTAAATGGAAGATTGAATTGAGCTGAAGAACTTTTGATATCTCAAGGATTTACTGTGTTAAGGATTTTTTTCATGTTTACTCGGAATGGCGCAAAAGACCAGAAATGGGGGTGGGGGGAATTACCGTTACGTAATTTCAGGATTCGTATTTTGAAGTTTAAACTGTGGAATCGGGCTGATTTTTCGCATTAGTCACTCCTATGAAAAATCAGTAACGAGGATTAATGATCGCTCAAACTGACTTCTTCGAAGTCAATTTCTGATTCTCGCGCCATCTGGGTACCATGACTCACGGATCGCTGACTGTTGCCTCCGCGAATGTGATTAATCATTACGCCGAAACAAAAAAAGGAATACCTAACACCTTGCTCTCATACGTTCTCATAAAAAAAAAGAAAAAAATGAAAGTAACGGTATTCGTCTTTCTTTCAATCTGGAACTCACATTGTCTAAGACTCTAAGGAAAGTTCTTTCATGTCATCTTTTGCTCGGAGCTCAACTCCTTAGGTCTTAGGAGCAATTATCTCATTCGAAAAGGTGTATTTAAGAAATTTTTAAACCATTAGGTATAATCCTTTATTTGATACCATACAGAGAAGAATTTGTCCATAATAAAAGGGGTCATTTTTTCTAGTTTTATTTAAACTGCGCAATTTTAAACAAAAAATGAAGCTGGAAAGGTAAATAATAAATTTCCTCTGGGTTTTAGGATCGGTTGGTCTGTAACCAGACACATAATTCTTCTTTCAAAAAGGTTTTTTAAGCCCATAAAGAGAGCAAACTCTGACCTGGCAGATTGATTTCCCAGATTCGTGGCAAATAATTCCATGACTCATGGGGATGTGATTACTCCAGTGTCTGGGGCCCTCGAAAGACGAGACTGGACCCATTTTTACGAGGTACTTAAACCTTTAAACGGGTCGCCGATGTGACACCGACAAAAGTGGAAGGGGGAATAGAACGTGACGCCAGGGTCGAATTTCAAATTTTGCAGGGAAATCGGTTAACCCTGAGCAATTTTTCTCAGGGGTTAAATCGAGCGTGTTGCCCCGAAACGGCTTCCTATCCTCCCTTCCGGATTCACAGGTAGATCTACCTGCACGCGCTCGATCATGAACCCCGGCTCAAAAGAATCCATGCGTAAGAAAAGGAGAGGAAAAGAAGGAGGAAGAGGGGAGAGAGACTGGAGTGCGAAAAAGACGGAAGATTACTCCTAGGAAAGAAAGAGGGGTGAAAAGACAGGCTAAATTTTTTTTTCCCTTTTCCTCGAGGGTAGAATAGGGTAAAAGTGAGTTAATAGTTGGTAAAACGGTATTCACCATGTGACCTGGGGTTACGTGCTTTTAGCTGTTTTTTTTTCATTCACTCCTCGACCTACTCGCTAGCAGAAAAAGAGGAAGGGTCGCGGAAGGCCAAGGGTGGAAAGCTCGAATCATCCCCTTTCAGGATTCTTTTCCTTTTTTTGGTATTATCCTCTACGCAATCTTCCGTTTTTTTAAAGGTACAGGTACCGTTCGTCAAAGTATTGAAAGTCTGAGATCGACATGAAATTTGAGTAATCACTCGTCAAGGCTTTGATTATTTCCTTAAATACGGGTCTCTCTTTAAAGTATTAACTGTTTTATTTATGATACAAATTAATAGCAATAAGAGCATTAATTATGAAAGTATGAAACCATATTACTATAATTAGCATTTGTTATTGCACAATTTTAAGCTCCTCAAATAATTTTTTTTTATTTTGAAGGCATTGTGTTTAGATTTTTAAATTTAATAATTTTTAAATTAATAATAATTATTTAAGGAAGTAATCAAATTCTTAACAAGTGATTACTCAAATTTCATGTCGAGCTCAGCCTTTCAATACTTTGACGAATGGTAGGCTTTGATTAATTCCTTAAATACGGGTCCCTCTTTGAAATATTGATTGTTTTATTTATAATACAAACTAATAGCAATAAGAGGATTATTTATAAAAATATGAAACCAGGTCGGTGTAGTTACAATTTTCGATTACACAATTTTAAGTTCCTCAACAAAATTTTCAATTTTGAAGGCATTGTGTCTGAATTGTTAAATTTAAGGGGGGATTATCACATATACAGTCAAAACCATACTGAACCTTTGCGGGTGGTTCAAAAAAAAAGTCTCCATGTTAAAGGCTTAAACTTTTTTCAATTTTGAAGACTTTATTATAAACATGTTAAATTTTTTTATTTCGTTAAAATATATTAGTTCGTTTGGAAGATAGCGCTCCGTGAAAAGGTAAACGGCGTCCCTGATTACGTCGCTGGTAGTTGCTCCAGAACAAAAATCTAACCCAATTTTTTTCAGTAATGTGTCCTCTTCAATGTGGACCAAAATAAAAAAATTCCAACTATTTTTAAAAAAACTGAAACAGTGTATGTAAAATTCAACATTTTTTGTTATTGTTTTTAGCCAAAAATTGTATTGTAAAAAAATTTTTTTAAATTTTTTTTAGGTTCACATTGAAGAGCTTGAAATTTCCTTTAATTTGGTATCAATATCATGAAAATCGATCAAGCTGTTCTCTTGCAATCCTGGTCGACAACTGAAAAAATCATGTTTTTGGAAAAACGCGAAAAACTAGGTTCTACGTTCACTGCGATGTCCGCACTACTCGAGGTCCGCAACTTTGCCTAAGGTTCAATTTTGGGAGTATCGCCTTCAAATTTTACAAGCATACTTGTGAAAGTACATAGAATCGATTTATGTAATAAAAAAAAACGATTATTAGGACCATCTATATGATAATCCCCCCTTAACACTTCAAAAAAAATAATTCATTTTTGAATGCATGATTCTAAATTGATGTAATTTTTAGGTGTGAATTTGATGAAATAATTTTTTAAATTTTTTATTCTTTGACTTTTCGAAACCTAATGATCTTTCTGGATTTCAAGTTTTTTTCAGTTTCTCGAGTATAACTTTATTATTTATTCATATTAAGTTGAAATAGGATGTTTTTATTTCTCTGCAGTAAGTTTAAATCTTGTATGCTGATTCGGAAACCCAAAATCTTTAATAGTTTCCGAAAAAATTTCCCAGAATTGTGATTATCTAATTTTGACAGTTCATGCTTCTTTAGATAAAAAAATAGTTATTTATGTAAAAAAAAAGCAATTGAAAATTGTTATAAGCATCAAAAGATTTTAAAACCTTTTTGGAATTGTTTGTAGGCTTGAATTTAAACTTTTCAATTTTAAAGGCGGTATCTGAATAGACATTTTGTAAGTCTACAATTTTTAAAGATTCTTTTTCAATCTGTATAATTTTGTTTGCCCTGCATTTAAAAATATTTAATTTTGAAAGGAAAATTTGAAAATTTTTGAATCATAGGGTTTTAAAAATCTTAAATTTAAATAGAATATTGATGGTTTCAAATGGTATAATTGGTCATTTTTTATGTTATAAAATGTATTAATATTTAGTTTTGATTCCTTAGTTACTGAAATTATTAAGCTTGTTGGCCTACAAATAAGAATATTATTTGATTTTGAAAGCTTGATTTCAAAATTGTTTAATGAAAAACAATTTCTATTGTAGATGCTTTAAACTGAAAATTGTTTTTTTAGAAATTTTCAGGATTTAAACTTGAAACCATACGATTTCAGACATTCATATTGCGGTGCACTGAAATTACGCTCAAATTTCTAAGAAGGCATGAAACTTGGTATATGTCTTTTTTTTTTTTTTTACCAAAGAAAGGCATTTTTTTTTAAAATTCGATACTTTTCAAAATAATGGATATAATTGATTTTAATTCTTTTTCATTGTGGAGGGTTCCCTAAATTTTCCACGCCCAAAAAAAAGTTTGAAAAACTCGAAAATTAACAAAATGGTGGCTTTTTTCTAAAAATAAAAAATTTGGGTTCCTTTCGAAAAATATACTAGATACGGGAAATAGTTCAATGTCAAAGTTGTTCTTCTTGGAGAGACCTACGAAAATTTTCTTTTCCATTTTTCGATATTTCAAACCAGTTTTTGAGTATGTTTTTTGAGTTAAAATACGAAAAACTAACTTTTTCTTTCTTATGATTGTGAGAGGTTCCCTTAATTTTTCCAAAGCCGGAATAGATTTTGAAAAAATTAAGAAATTAATAAAATGGCGGCTATTTTACTGAAAATCAAAAGTTTGGGTTTTTTTTCGAAAAATATGCTGGATATGGAAAAAAATTCAAAGTAAAAATTTTTCTCTCTGAAGAGACCCACAAAAAGTTCTTTTCCCATTCTCCAATATTTTTAACCGTTTTTTGAGTACGTTTTATGAGTAAAAATACACATTTTTGGAGGTACTCAGAAAATGGTTAAAAATATCAAAAATTTGAAAAAGAACTTTTTGTAGGCCTCTCTAAGGAAAACAATTTCAACTTTGAACTTTTTCCCGTATCTCGTATATTCTTCTAAAAAAACACAAATTTTTTATTTTCAGATAAACAGCCACCATTTTGTTAATTTTTGAGTTTTTTCACATTTTTCCGGATTTAGAAAATTTAGGGATCCCTCCACAATAATTAAAAAGAAAAAGTCAATCATCTTTATTATTTTGAAAAATACCGGATTTTAAAAAAATGACCGCTTTTTTGGAAATGAAAATTTTCAAAAATTTTTGCACCCCATCCTAAAACTTTTTTTGGTCAAAAAGACCACATATACCAAGTTAGCCTGCAAATACGAATTGTTCGATTTTGAAAGCTTTTATTTCAAAATTGTTTAATCACAAACTATTCCTATTGTAAATGCTTTAAACTGAAAATTGATATTTTAGAACTTTGAACGATTTAAACTTGAAACCATACAATTTGGATGTTCATATTCAAGTTCTTATTAAATCTGTTTAATTAGTAAGGCTTTTATTTCAGAGTTCTACTTGTACAATTTTAAATATTTTTATCTAAAATTAATCAATTTTCAACTCATCATTGAAAATTGTTTAATTTCGTAAGAATTTAATTTGAAATTATTGTATGGAGTTCTGAATTCTTTAAATTCAAAATTGTTTTTAAAAAACATTCAGTTTCAAAATATCCAGTTTTGAACTCTTTCAACATAAGTCTGACTAATAAGGGCATCAATTTGAAACTTTAAAATTTTGTAGGATTTAAAAGTGAAATTGTCTGCAATCTTTAAGTATTTTAAATTATTTGTTTGAGAAAATTTTCATTTTAAATTTTTCCCACTATGAAAGCCTTCTAATTTAAAATATTTGAAATTATACATATGCAAATCCACCAATTAAAAAATAGTTGACGTCAATAATTGGAAAATTGCCTTATTCATGAACTTAATATTTGCTCTTATTAAATTTGTAACGTTTTCAATTAAAAATGATTTTAAATTGAATGTATTTAAAATTGTACAATTTTAAACGATTTTGAAATAATTGTTTGAGCTTTAAGTGGTCACCCTCACTCACAGACATGTCACTTTATATGAAAAATTAATTTAAGTAAAATTAAACGCAAAACAAAAAAATACCAAACGAGTGGAAACGCAGAAGTAGAGAAATAAAAATTAAAGAAAGTACAAAATTATATGAAATATGAATCTAAAAACGCGAACTAAAAATATTCTCCAGGGCTCATAGTATATGTAGAAATTCCTATCAAATAAAAGAAGAATAAAAAATATTCCTCTTTTTCATAAAACGACCAGTTTAGATTTCCTCTAATTATTAGATTTTGAAGCATGAAACTAAAAATATGAAATAAAAAATGACTCCCTCAACACATGACCCGCACAAAATTTGAAGATCTTCCGATTTCGAAAGGATAACAAGAGGGATAAAAAAGGAAAAAGTGTACAAAAGAAAAAAATTTGAGAATAAAGGAAAAGGATGCAAGGGGTTGCGTAATATCGGGCAACGTCATCGATCTGTCCCCATCGTGGGGGTCGGCGAATCCCCTTGGTAAGACCTCAAGCCTCCCCTTTCCGATTTTTCGGTCGAATCTTTTTTATTCTTTCTTTTTCGCCTTCCTCACCCGCAGGGCCATGCACGGATCAAAAGAGTCCCTTCGGCCAGGTAACGATTCTGGCTTGACGTTTTCTCATGGACCATCTTCCACACACTCACGATCTACACATTCCTCTTCTAAATTTTATATTTTATACGATATATTCTACCTGAAATTCCGGTATTAAAAAAGGAGTAGCCAACCCTCCGAACCTAACCAACCCTGCGAATATCCCGTTGTTGGTTTATCGCTTATATCGAGAAACACGATGGGTGAAAAGGGCGATGTTCGCGGACGTAACCGAACCTTTTGAGATGCAGTTATGATCTTTTAGGATAGGATCTTCCTCGCTCAAATATATATTTTTTTTTTGGTAAACAGACGTCAAGGAAATTTGGTGTGGTTTTTAACATGAAACTTGTGGGAATTTTTAGAGTAAATAGTGAATTGATAATATATTAAGTGATGCAGGAATGAAGGGAACTTTTTAAATATTTACTCAACTCTCTTTGAATTTATTTCAGACTTCGGTTTAAAATCCCCCTACATATGAAATATTCTTTTGAATTATTTTAAATTCTTATGCAAAAAGATGTAATCTCAATTTCGAATTATTTACCCACAATATTATAAATCAGGTTGCACAGAATCGAGGAAAGTGCTTTAAAAAATCAGGTGGAACATTTTTTCCCCAAAAATGCCGTGAAGCGAAAAGAGGGCAATTCGTCGATTAAATGGAGCAGATATACCTGCTGTAAACGATTACGGGACTTTATAACATCAGACGTCTCAATTTCACGAGTTTACCCCAAAAAAGCACCCCTCGTGATCACTTGAGTTTTTTTTCTCTTCATATTCTCCCCCGTATATTGGGTTCCGAAGCCCCGTTTTTCTTTTTACTTCCTCTTAAACTTTCTACCACCGAATCTGGTTTCTCAACCAATGAAAAATGAGGTGGGAAGTCCTAAACGGCTCCTAAGAAATCCCACATCCCTTCCACAAAATTTGTCGAATCTTGGAAAATCCCCTTCGGATATCAGTCTTGCTGCAGGCGCAGATGAAGAAAGAGCAAGAGTGTCTGTATTTTATTTATTTTTCTCTAATAAATACTATCTTATTTAATTTTCAGTCCATGTTCTCATAATCAATAACAAACTATAAAGTGAATTTAAAGTTAAAAATAATTTGTGCATTTCGTGAGTGGTTTTTTTAACAGTCGCGTCGATTTTAGCGTCAGTGTGCAAACATTCTGTGACTTTTTCGACTTTTTTTTTAAAAATGCGACCTTCTGCGATTTTTTAAAGTAAAAAGCTACTATTCGACTTTTTTCCGTTTTTCTCACAAGTTCGCTACTTATTTTGAATTTTAATGACACTGATACTTTCAAAATTGAAATTCAGAACTGGAGAAAATTTTACCATTTCAATTGAAACTATTAAAAATTTAATAATTTTCAGGGCTGCAACACAGTCACTTAAGTCACCTTTAGTCACTTTTTCTCAAATCACTTTTCAGTCACTCTTTTAAGTTGAAGTCACTATAAATAAGTTTTTGAAATGAAAAGATCACTTAACTCACTCACCAATGAATTTTTGATAGATTTCAGTAATTTGAAGGGATTCCAAAGGATTTTAAGATTTTAGGGTATTTTTAAAAATTCCAAGGAATTTTAGATCTTCAAAAAATGTCAAGGGATTTCGACAAACTTCAAAGGATTTGAAATATTTTAGGGTATTTTAAAGGATTCCAAGTTTCAAGGGATTCTAAAAGACTTCCAAGGATTTTAAATATTTTAAGGAATTTTTAAGGACCTCAAGGAATTTTAAAAATATTTCAGTAATCTGAAGGGATTTCAAAGGATTTGAAATATTTCAAGGTATTTTGAAAAATTCCAAGGATTTCTTAATGGATTTTAATAATTTAAAGGGATTTAAAAATATTTTAAATGTTTTGGGGTATTTTTAAAAATTCCAAGGGATTTTTAAAGAGCTTTGAAAATGTCAAGGGATTTCAATAAACTTCAAAGGATTTGATATACTTTAGGGTATTTTGAAAGATTCCAAGTTTCAAAGAATTTTAAAAGACTTTAAAGGATTTGAAATATTTCAAGGTATTGTGAAAAATTCCAAGGATTTCTTAATGGATTTCAATAATTTGAAGGGATTCAAAAATATTTTAAAGGTATTTTTAAAGAGCTTTGAAAATGTCAAGGGATTTCAATGAACTTCAAAGGATTTGAAATATTTTAGGGTATTTTTAAAAATTCCGAGAGATTTTTAAAGAGCTTGAAAAATTTTAAGGGATTTCAATATACTTCAAAGTATTTAAAATATTTTAGGGTATTTTAAAAGATTCTAAGACATTTTCAAGAGATTTTAAAAAATTTCAAGGAATTTCCAAGGATTTGAATGATTATAAGGAATTTTAAAAAATTTTGATAGGGTTTTCAAAGAAATTCCTAAAATTTCAGAAAATTTGGAACGATTTTAAAGGACTTTAAGGTTTTAAGATGTTTTCAAAGATTCCAAGTTTCAAGGGATTTCAAAGGACTTCAAAGGATTTGAAATATTGTAGAGTACTTTCAAATATTTCAATGAATTTTTTAAGAATTCAATAATTTGAACGGATTTCAATGGATTTGAAATATTTTAGGGTATTTTCAAAGGTTCCAAGGATTTTTAAATATATTTCAATAATTTGAAGGGATTCCAAAGGATTAAAAATATTTTAGGGTATTTTTGAAAATTCCAAGGATTTCAAAGAGTTTTAGAAATTTGAAGGGCTTTCAATATACTTCAAAGGATTTGAAATATTTTAAGATATTTTAAAAGAGTCTCAAGGGATTTACAAAATTTTAGAGGATTTTAATGATTTTAAGGGATTTAAAAAAAATGTCATGGTTTTAGGATATTTTAAAAGATTCTAAGGGATTTCAGAGGGTTTCCGAGGATTTCAATGATTTTAAAGTATTTCAAAAGCTCAAAGATTTAAAAAGATTTTGAAATATTTTTTGCAATTCATTTGAATTCATTTGGATTTCACCCTGAATTCTTTTAAATTCTTTTGAATTGTTTGTAATTCTCTTAAATTTTTTGATTCGCTTGAATTGTTTTAAATTCATTTCAAACTTACTGAATTCGATGCATTTTGTGAATAGTTTTGAAATGTTTTCAATCTACTCGAATTTTTCAAAAACTCGTATTGAATTTTGATGAATTTTATCGAATTTTTCTCATTTCCCTTAAATTCCTCTACTCTCACTCCAATTTGACTGAAGTAAATAGAATTTTTTAGATTTCTTGAATTCGGAATGGAATGAAGTTTGAATTAAATAGTGGAAAAAACTTTATAATCCGTAAGCATTTTAATTTCAAAAAGTATACTAATTTCAGAATCTTTAAATTAACTGAATTTAAAATTCAAGTCAACACAAGTTTAAAATTAATGTAAATATAAACTTCTCGCATTGGAATATAAAACAGGCCGACAAGATTCCAGAACCAGAAACCAGAGTATACTTTTCCGAAGGTTTTTTATGCACTGAACAAGAATCTGGCCTCAGAATTGCTCCATCACGTCAGGTTTTCGAGATTTCCTAAGCTAAAAGTGCGAAAATCGCGTTTTTTGCCTATATTTGAGGTTATGTAGCATAACGATTTTAACTTTTATTGCAAAATTACTGCCAGCATCTTAAAGTA
>JAUMHM010000005.1:41643237-41663316 GCA_032362435.1 Melikaiella ostensackeni
TGTGACTCTGAAACTACAAAACTGGTAGAAAGGTCCGACTTTTCATTTGTGATTTTATACCTTTTTATATTTATTTTTATATAATCTGCAAGGTCCGATGTAATGTGAAAAAAAAATTTTAATTATTTTTTGGACTTTTTAAAGTTTAGTATTCCTGGCCATTCTGAATAGAAATATTTGGGATATGTGTGATATCATATCCTTTTATCTCGATTTTTTAAACGAACAACAAAGTTCGATTTACTGTCAAAAAATAGATAAATGAAAATTTGACACGATTGAATCATCAGTGTCGCAAAAGAGAAAAAAATCTCATTTTTAACTAAAATACTTTTGTTGTTATAAAAGTGTTAAATAATACAATAGAGTCATGGCATTCCTCAATTTCATCCTTTTAGTTGCAATTCTTACTTAAATACCTTTAATTTATCATCAAAAACAAGAATCAGTATTTTTAATTTTCAAATAACTCTAAATAATTTCAAATTCGTAGATTCGTAATTAAACGACATTGAAAAATTACAAACGTTTCAAATGAGTCTTTTTATCAGAATGGAAATTTTAAATTAAGTGTTTAGAATAAAATTATTTAAAATTGAAACTTTTAAAATTATATGGTTTGACATTGTTTAAAATTGAACCATTTCAAATTTAAAGTACAAATAGTTGATGATTTCTTTAATAATTGTGAATTTTTCAAATTTCCGTGTGCTAAAATTTAAATTTTACCATTTGAGTTGTTCCATTTTGTAAATTATTTATTTGTAACTGAAATTTTCGAATTTTGAAAAGTATAAATCAAAATTTGAAAGTTATTAATTTTGAACGATTTGAAGCAAAATAATTCAACTTTGAAGGATTTCAGTATAAAAATAATTTTAATTTCACAGTTCTAATTCAAAAAGTGTTCAGTTTCAAACGAAGTTTTGAATCGTTCAATTTAGAAAGTATTTAATATTTAAAATGTCATTTTTAACGTTTTTTTAGAATATGTAGTTGAATTTTGAAGGTTTACAATTCAAAATTCTTTAATTTTTATTGCGTTAGAAGGGAGGAAATTTTGAGTTTTTATTCTTTTCTGACTTGGAAGACGGAGTCTTTTATTTATTTGTTTTTTCCAATTGGAAGAAGAACGTTTTTCATTTTTAACACTTTTACTGAGCTGAAAGGGAGAATATTTTAGTTTTTACTTTTTTTCTGAATTAAAAGAAGGAATTTTTTGTTTTAAAATTTTGTATTCAGTTGACAGAGGACAAGTTAGGTTTTTTCACATTTTCCTTAAGATGAAAGGGGGGAATGTTTTTTTTCTGAGCTGGGAGATGAAATTTTTTTTAACGTTTCAATGAAGTTGGAGAAAAGGAAATTTTCGATAAAATTGAGAAAAACCCTGATTCTATAAGTATTACCAAGTATTGCATTTATTTTATTAATTTTTCTTCATTACGGTGATATTTTTTAAAGGAAAAAAATTCCCCTAAAAAAATCTCTTTTTTCGGAGAAAAAGTACCCTATTTTCCCTACAATTGAACTGCTGAATTACTTTAATCTTTGGTGTAGGTACATTTTTTAAGCTTCATTTTAAATCTGTCAAATTTTGATTGCTCTAAATATTGAATTGTTCATTTTGAAAACATAAATGAAAATTTTTAATATTTATTTTTTGAAAGACTTGAATTTGAAATTGTACATAGAATATTAAATTTGATATTCTCAGCAATTGAAGTTTAAAATTATTCAATTTTAAACGCACTAAGTTTGAAATTGGTCTATTTTTAAATTATCAAATTCATTTTCAGTTTAAATTGTTTTTAAATATCAGTTTAAGTTGTTCAGATTCTTAGGCCTGAGAATAAAAATTGCAGATGGTGTAATTTCAAAGGCTTCTAATTTGCATTTATTCAATTTTGAATGCTTATAATTTAAAATTATATTTCGAACGATCGAAATATGACATTAATTAAGTTTAAATGTTTCAATCTTAAAAGTTAAAACTGATTATCCAGATTTTAAATTAGAATTTTCACAATTGAAACATTGAGAAATGAAATTGTCTAGAAATTTGAAATCTTTTTCTCTTTAATTGTTCCATTTGTAACGCTTCTATTTATAAATTGTTCTATTATTAAGTTCAAATGATATTTTATGACGTAACGACTTGCCAACAGTTCAATGTATTTTTTTCGCCGTCTTATTTTTAATGTAAATAAAATACCGCGTTGGAAAATCGGGAAGTGTAAGAAAATATATCAGTCTATAGCTGTCTGTCCGGCTGTAGATTATATTTTGCTTAAAAAATACAAATTTATTAATTTTGAATTTTAAAGCAAATTGTGAACAGGACTTTAGTACCCTCATTCTTTATTAGACAGGATACTAAAGTCCTGTTCCCAGTTACATTAAAAATGAATAAAATAGCACTTCTTTAACAAAATATCAATTGATGACGTCATAGAATACCATTTGCCTTAAGACTTCCAGTTTGAAATAAACTTTTATCTAGAATCTAGAAGGATACACGCAAACGGACAATTCGAAAGTATATTCAATTTCAAAGATTATTAATTATTGCATTCATCATATTTAGTTTATATCTACAATAGACAATTTCTATCTACATCTACATCATTATTGTTTTAACATTGATCAGCTGCACCCATTTTAAATTATTATTGAAACGTCCACATGACATCAACTGTCACTTTGTGATAAAAAACCAATGTCAAAACAAATCAATTCTAAAAGAGTGCCTAAAACATAAAAGCATCACTACGAAAGGAAAATTATGAAGATTATTATTACTGACAAATTTCTTTGAAATTTGTCATTAAAGTTGTACGTTAAAGAGAAGTTTAGATTTTGACTCAATCTAAATTTAATATTTCTTAACTTGAAGATTATTATCATTAATTCATTTTCTCATAAGGGTCAGTGAATCATGAGAAGAAAGAAGTAGAGTAAACCCCATAAAAAATCAAATACTCCGATTATATATTCCCCTATTATACATTATTATATTACACAAACATGCAATCGAAATAATAAAACCACCCCAGATTCCTACAAAGACTCTACTTACTTCTTCCCAGGATCCGTATCATGAACAATTGAACCCACAATATGTTTCTTAAACGATTATTAAATTTCTATATAATCCCCATCAATTCATACATAGCACGACGCGAATTCCCATGCAAATTCCCATGCAATTGAGAAACGAGAATTGACTCCCTCGTAAAAAATCCACCTTCTTAAAGAACACTTCGTGACAGAACAGATGCCTCCTATAATTCTAGATCCTCTATTCCTCTCTTTCTCGATCTTCCCTCGTCCACCTTTGCATGATCCACCGACGATTGTTTCTAAAAAAGAAGAGGACTGCTCGGGACTCTTACAAGGGCAATAACACGACAAAGCCTCGACCATCCTCCCTATCCTCATTTATCTTGCCTTCCAGTCAATGGCTGCTGGCAATTTGCCATGTGGTCGCCGTCCTACGATCCGACCCTCAGTCACCTGGGAGCTCACGAATTCACGCTCGACCTCTCACTATCTTTTTCCAGGCAAGGTCAAGGTCAAGGAAGAAAAAGAGGCTTCTTCGATGGCACCCGGAAGTCCGCCAACACCACCGCACACGCCGCAAAGTCCACCGAGGCAACATCCACCTGGCAACCTTTCTCAATCGTCGCAGACACCAGCTAGCTCCCCCAGCATCCAACATCCCCATCAAGGTGTGACCAATTCCCCCCTGAGTCAAATTTTGGTCCAAAATCCAGCCTTGGCTCAACTCCTTCAACAAAATCCAGCAATTCTCACCCAAAATCCACAACTGGCACAACTCCTTCAGCAGAATTTCCAGGTCCAGATGGGGAGCGTACTTTTCCAGGGAGCACGTAGAGATGACGGAGAGGATGCGAGGGTGAGTTGTTTGATAGATTTTAATTCTAATTTTAATGGTAGTCACCCTTCCTGTGGAGAACACCTGTTGTGGTAACGGATCTCTCCAGCCGAAGGAAACCTGTTTTTCCTTTGGTGAATAATGGAATGGGATTTTATTTTATAGTGTCATTTTCATGAACAATGATGGAGATCTTAGAGTGTGGGAAAGGAAGAGTTGGATATTTAGATTTTTTAATTTTCAGCGAGGAGGTAGTATTTGCATTTTTAAGGGTTGGTTGCTTAAGTGCTTCTTGGCAGATGTTTTCGAAAGAGGGCATTGTTAGTTAATTGTGGTTTCTTGAGGGGTGGGAACATGTGCTTTTCTGGTATGAAATGTAGAGGTAATGGCAGGTTGTCAATTTTTTGTGTAATTAATTTAACTGCAGAAGTATTCTTATGAAGAATTTTATTCTTTTTTGTGGGGAATTATTTTACAAAGGAGACCTACGTCTTTTCTCATGATAAAGGGTAGTCGTACATTTTGAGGGATTTGTAATACTCATTAAGTCAGAATAAATCAAAAATATACTTACAAGGAGAGGTCGCAAGATGCGGGACGTAGATTCGACTGGAGCTTCATAGGGTGAAAATGAATTTGATACGTATTTTTTCTTTCGATGGCGAGTCGAGCGGTCCACGCTCGGCAGTGGCGAGTCGAGCGCTCAAACGTAAATACTGAAACCTCAATATCCCGAAAACTAAGGCCTACTGGATCGAAAGAAAAAATACGTATCTGATAGATTTTGATGTACTTTAATCCTGTAAAACCCCAGTCGAATCGGCGTCCCGCATCTCGCGACCTCTCCTTGTTAAAAAATATTTTCTCTTGACAGTTAGAATTGAAACTTACGAAATATCTTTGAAGTCTCAATTTTTATCTCAATTTGAATAATGTTTATGACAAATCCGACAGTTGATGTTTCACTTGACGTTAGCAAGGAAAATGCGATTACGTAACGCCCCAGCAATAAAAGGCACGATGTACTTTGGCTTTTTGTAACATCGGCTGTGTTTACAGTGACAATTTTAAATGGATCCTTTTAAGAACATGAACATTGTATTGTCCTCTCAACAATTATCTTCCTGAACGAGGGGACGACCTTTCCGCCTTCTCATACGCGCGGGTCCTCTGTCTATTCCTATATTGAATTCAACTATCATTAAATCATCCTGCTACAACGCTTTCAAGCGCTATTCTCGCGTCATTCCCGCCATAACTCATTGTTGATCCAAATCTGTCACTCTGCTATTCCAACATTATTATCTTTGCTAAAATCTGAAATTTCGCCAGACAGATTCATTTAATCATTCAAAACAAATTACTCAATCAGGGTAGTCACTGGTCGAGAAATTTTTAAGACCGGGGGGCGATTATGTAACTTTTTCATTTTCACCTCCTCTTTTTCAAAATTCACGTCGGTTGTCTTTTTTAGACATTTTAATTGTCATAACAATTAAAAAAAAGCAACCAACATGAATTTCGGAAAAATGGAACTAGAAATGAAAATCAAAAAGTTACATAATCGCCCCCCGGTGAAAAAGTGAATTTTCTAAATTTTTAGTTGAAAACCCTATCTAAAATCTTTAAATATCACTTGATAGCACATGAAATTATACAATTTTTAAAGAGTTGGATTTGAAATTTTTTTAAATTGCTAGTGTTCCAATTTAAAATTTGTACAATTTTAAGCAATACCTAATATTAAATGATTTACATTTAAAGATCTCACATTTGAAATTGTTTAGTTTTAAGGGCTTTAATTTGCAAATTTTAATTATTAAGGGCGGATTTCATAAACCTCGGTCAAAAAGTTAACCCTTCGTTAAACCACGTTTACCCATGGTGCACAGCTAGTTTTCGGAGGGTTAAATATTTTTGATCGAGGTTGGTGGAATCGGATCTTAATCGAATAATTTTTAATCGTACATTTTAAACATTGATAAATTAAAAATACAGATTTGAATTCTCTGGGGTAATGTCGTATTAAAAGTGTTTGAAGTTGTACAACGCTGACTTAAAAGCTTTTCAACTCTAATTAATTATAGCTAAAACTATCATCATAATTATCCAATTAAAAATTTAAACGTCTAACACTAAACAATTTCAAATTTATCGATTGTCAATATAAATTTTCAAAATTGTCATAGTTTTTTATCAAGCTTTTTGCTTGATTACAATTTGATACAATTGATTACAATTTGTCAAAATATAAACTTCAAACTATTTAATTTTATAATCCTAGTTTAAAAATTGTCCGTTTTTAAAGTTGATAAATTAAAAATTCAATAACTTTTAACGTTTTTAGAATAATTCAGCTTCGACGATTTATAAAGTGTTGAATTTTCATCGGTGTAATTAAGAGTAAATTCATTATTTATTGGAAATCTTATAATATTTTAGTATAAAAATCTAACTAGTCACTTTAAATGTTACTTGATACCATGTGATATATTCTTTCATTTTTGTTACTTTTGTTTGATTCGATAACGAAAAGTGTATCATTTTTAGGATTTTTAATTCTCAAATATTCAATTCAGAACATTAGTTGATTGTAATTGAGTTGATTGAAAGCATCAAAATGAAAATTTTTCAATTTAAATAGGTTTCCACTGGAACGAAAAAAAATTTTCATTGACTTACATTTGGAGATTGTCTAATAATTGTTATGCTTCGAAATATCAGTTATTTAATTTTTAAGGCTAGTACCTTAAAATTTATACGATTTATAGGAATTTGAAAGGCTTATTTTTGAAACCCTTGGAATCGAAGTTATAAATATTAAATGGCTTCCAATTTTTAATTGCAGATTATTGAAAGTTTGAACTCAATTACCAAATCACATCTTTGCTAATTTTTCGAAAGATATCGATTCTAATTGGCCCAAAGTATAAAATTGAAAAAGTGAATAAATAAAATAAATAAAAATTCTTGTTTACAACGTTTGAATTTGAAATGGATGAATTTTGAATACCGTAAAACTGGGCTAAGGGGTACGTGTAAGCTAAACCGACTCACCCGCAACTTTATTCTTCATAATTAATTTTTTTTCTTCTGAATAACAAACTTTAAGATTAGTGGTTGTTTTATTTTTCACAAATGTTCAAGTTTATTTTAAAGTTTGGTGTAGTTTCGTTAGATACATATAACGAATAGAAAATACATTCGTAAAAAATTCTCAGTTTTGCAAATTTGATTAGATTGTGCGAAAAATCTCGTGAAAAAATTGATTTGCAGAAGTTGGTAGAAATTTGTGCAATGTTTCATATTTTCTAGCTTCCGAACAAGATTTATGCAAATTTTTACATGGATACAATGTATTTTTCGTCCTGTAGAATGATTTTTGTAAAAATTTTCGTTTCTGTGGGGGAAGCAGCTCATAGTGTTTTATTATAAACCATAGTATAAACCAACTCATTGTATTCATTATAAAGTATTTTTATTATAATAGTATATTATGATAATAATTTATTTAAAAAATTATAAAATGTATAATTGTTTGCCCTGATAATCACTCGACCGCTTAAAAGATAAAACATATCTTTCACAACGTTCAAAAAGTAGAAAATCTCTCAAACTATAACTTTTATTGTAATACCATATGCCTTGCTTAGTAATACATGAGGTTAAGAATAAATCTGGTTACGTTCCAATTGACAATAAGCAGATTATTCAACGTTACCATACGTTTTAATAGCTTTATTTGCTTTAAAATAATTAGAAAACTTATAAATAATTACTTTTTCTGTAAAGTTTTCCTTCCAAGCACTTTTTTTGCTTTTCTTATGAGTGCGCGACTTAGCGACACATTGTGGGGTAAAGTCTCTCACACTTCAAGGTATGATGAAAAGTTGTTTATGATTTAAGTTTATGTTTGTGCTCTATGGCATAAAAGAGGACCAGATAGAGATTATGTATTTAAAGCATCAATACCTAATTGAAATTCCTTCTTGCACTTTATCGTAAAAAGCCGAAAAAAACGAGCCGCTTGGCCCAATTTTACGATATCTAAAATAAAAATTTTGGCAGCTTTGAAAGTTAAATTAAAAAAGTTTTAATGACTGGAACAACATTTTTTCAAACGGAAATTAATTATTGAGAGAAGTTTTTAATGACCTTTCAATAAGAACGAAAGACTATAAAATTATCATTCCAGAAAAACCATTTCTTAAAAAAACGAATAATATACTTTAACTTCGTGTTGCTTCAACCATGACGTATTAACTAATTATTAAAGTAAACGGCAACGACAATGGGACATAAAAAGCTTATTGACGATCAACGGTCGCGCAAAATATGTCGACGAAAGAGAAAAAATAGGTGCGATCGGATGCGCACAAACGGGATTTTCCCGAACGGTCTATTGTTTCAACTTTAATCGCTCATAGCGAATAGCAAATGGAAATTTAAGAGCCAGCTCTCTACTTCTAACCACTGAACGAATAATGAAGTAAATTCACTAACGGCATCTCTATCGATCCAACCTTCAGAATCCCCTTTAAATTCCTAACTCCTTCACTTACAAGAATCCGTGACGATGATTTGAGTGATTGTTTTATTTAATCGCCCCCTCAAGATTGATTCGTCTCAATTGAAGCCTTCCAATCTTGAATGAGAAAATCTTGAAGGAAAAGATAAAAGCATTCAGATGTGTTTTTGTTTATAAGTTCAACTTCAGACCTTTCCAAAAAAAGCGGATGTGGGACTAAAAGAACCAAAGCTTTTTTGGATATTTCATCTTTGGAATAAATTAATAAATATTTTCACCATCTAGACTTGAAAAATAAATTTGAATATGTAAATTTTTGGTTTATTGCACAAGAAATTCAGTCAGTAAGTAAGAATTGCAGTAATGACCCGCAATCTTGAAATCAATTCACATAATGAAAGGAATATGGAAGGGTCATGGTTCAACTTCTAGCTAATGGTTAACCAATTATTATCATATGTTTAATTCAAGCTTCGATAATCGTTTGCTCACTTACCTAATCCACAAGAGGAAACCCGTCTTTTTGTCATTGCAACATTTGTAGATAATGAAATGGTGCAAATTGAATTCTCGTCATTAGGAAAAAGAGAATCGCGAACAAATTGCTTTGCACTGCAATCAAAAAATTACTGTCGTTGTTTTCTTTTTCCATCATGCAAATTTTTACTACGTTCAGAATTAATCAGAAATATAATTTGTATTCTAAAAACGCTGCAAAGATTTGTTCTATTTTTAGGACACAAACTATTCTTTCGATGCATTTTTTATCATTTTCAAACAAATTTCTAATATTTATTTTAATTTTCGTTTATTAATAATAATATTTTAAATAAAGTAACGATGCAAAATTCTGAAATATAATTTCTGTATTATAAAAGTATAAGGGTTTAGAAATTTCCAACTTTTTTGTATACTAAAAATCAAGTATTTGGCTCCTTTTAGTTTTCTATAATAATTGCTTATACACATAAATAATGATTGAAGAACGCAAATTTTCAAATTTATCAGAAATAATACCTTAAAAATGAACGATAAAAAAAGTTTTGAATTTTAATGTTTTTTATCAAAGTTTATGAAACTTATGATAGCATTTGAAGTTTTTAAATTATTCCTGTCCATACGCGAAATCTCATACTACTTGAATTATTTTTAAATTGGACAGATTTATAGTTTATATATCTTTTTAACCTCAATTTTCTCTGTTTTTTCAATTTTCAAATATTTTGTTATTTTGCTTTATTGCATAAATTAAATTACTTTTAAACTCGAAAGCTTTCCGATTTGACTTCTCATGTAATTCGAAAGCTACCAGTTAAAATTTTTTTCATCTTCCCCTCCCCCAATTACCTGACGGTTTTTCTATAGAAAGTGTATGTAACTTCAACATTAGCGTAACGCTCGAAGTGACCCCCCTCTATCCCTAAAGGCGTCACGTATTTTTTGAACGGCCCCTAAGTTGAACTATTTTCAAGTTTGAAAACAAAATTGCTAATCAAAAGGCATTGTCTACGTGTACCGAGAAAATCCGGCTATTTTTACCGGAATTTCGGTACAAAAAGTCCCTTTTCCAAGACTCGCTATTCGTATCGAAAGAATCCGTCTATTTGTACCGAAATGTTGGTACACATAGCCACGGCCTAAACAAAATTCAAATCACTTTATGTTTGCAATTCAAAAAATTGAAAATCAAGGTTTAAGCAATTTCATGATTTTGGCAAACAAGTATTAACATTGAAATTGGTAGCTTTCGAATTAGGAAAGAAGTTAAATCGGAAAGCTTTCGAATTTGTGCATAGCTGGAAAAGGGTTAGACAGTCCGTTAAATGAAATCGATTTAACTAGAGAGAAAAATTCGTCTTTTTAGGTGACAAATTAAATATTTTAATTATCGAAAAGAATTATGGTTGGAATTTGAATTTTCGAACCAAAACTTAAAGAATCCTGCTCGTGACTTTAAAAAAAGATACTGAAATTTGAATTTGGTGGCACAAAAGCCTCAAATCTAGAGGTTATGTCTAAGTGTGGCCCTACGAATTTGGCGCGAAGTTTGAATCGACGTATTCTCTCCTAAATTGAAAGTTTATAAAAAAAGTGCCGAAAGAAATTACGATTGATGGATAATTTCTCATCATTTTGATTCCGCCTCATCGTGAACAGATTCGATGTTGATTTTAACAATCGATAAATCCCTTCGACTGTATATCATAGATCGAGAGCAATAGCGAGAGCATATTATGAACGAGCATGTACCTACCTCGCAACAGAGTGAGTATAAAGTGCCTTTCTTGTAGAGAATACGTAAAAGCGGGAAGAAAAGGGGGGTGAAGAGAGAGAAAGAAGGAGAGAGAAAAATTTAAAGTGGGGAGGAGGGAAAAGAGGAGAGGGGAAAAGAGAGTATAGAGGTATATGAGAAAACAATAGAGCTGATTTGCAAACAATAGAATAACGTTAAGAGTCAAGTATTATACGCCGTTGTTACTTCTTGTGCCATAACGCCAGAGAGCATATGCCCATTAATATTCAAAGGCGAAAATAATGTAAACGACACGACAAAAATCGGGGGAATAATTTCAATTCTCCCGGTATGGGATTCGAGCTGGAATTCGTATAATACACGAGCCGGTATTCGTATCGTCTGCGAGACCCACTCCGTTGTTGTTTTTCCATCGAGATAAAACGCGAGAGAGCTTCTTTGATTCCTCGATAACGACCCACCCGAAGAGATATCGAACCAGATCTGGACCAATGTTCGCACGATCCTTCTAAATCGTGCTCGAATTTTTTCAGTTTGTTACAATTACACATTTTTCAAGGGGGGAATGTGTGATAAAGTAATATAAATATTATTGAATGAGAATTTAATCAATATTTGTTATCTTTTTACAATATTCGATCACTTTCGACCTATGTACATGTGTTGATGAACTATCGATTCAAAATAAATTAGTTGATTTCAAATTTCCCGCATTTTGGCTGCGTAGGACGCATGTTTTCTATAAGTCTGTATTGATCATGGCGATCAGCTATTGGCTAAACTTGGCGCATGCGTGAAAAATAGCCTCCACTGCGCATACCCGAAATTTCAGCAATTAGCTGGTCGCCATGAATAATAGAAAATGCTAAAAAACGTGCGCGCTATAGCGCCAAAAAGAGTGGCGATATCTGCTCTGAGTATTGGGTGTCCAGCCTAATTAACCATAATCTCTAATTTTGATGCGATTGTGGCGCGAAATTTAAATTGTAATAAAGATCTTAATGAGGATTGTTTACATTCTGAGGTTCATTGCAGAAGGCAACGACCTATATCAGTTTTTCACGAAAAGTTCAGAATTACCGCGTCGATGTTTTGGATCAATGACCTTGCTTGGATCAAGTACAATGGGATCGAATATTCAAACAACTTCCGTCGAGTTAATCGGGATTAATGAATGAAAAATGGAAATAATTAAAATTTCTATTTTAAGCTAATTGACTTTGTAGAAGGGAGGAGGAAGAAAGAGTCTCGATTCACTCGCTCTAGACTCGAGGGGAAATGGTCATAGTGTGGGTGGTAGTCCAGTGTCGGGGAATCGTAAAGGATAAAATAATTAAATTGAAAAAAAGCTGAAAGAAAATTAAAGTCGTGGGACGACTGGGTGGCACTCTGCATAAGGGTGATAGGGGTAAAAGGGGGAGGCAAATGAGAGTCTGATGGGGCCGGAAGCCCCATCGTGGTTCAAATTATTCGAATCCTGTACGATTTCCGAAGCCCTAGCTAAGATCCGATTCGAGACGACGAAGCTGAATTCATAAAGTAGTTGCCACATTGCCACCAATCATTTGTTTTTCTGTTTTTCTGAAAACATTCTTCTCTTCCCAAAGTAGAAACTCGACCAAAATTTTTCAAAATTGATTTTTATAATTTTTATCTCATTATCTTAATTTCGAGGAGAAATCTTCTATTTTTTGCACCATAATGATCTCAATACTCTAATGACACGCTTAAGCATAACCTCTAATTTTGACTACATTTCGGCGCGAAACTTGAATATTGAAGTATCTGTTTTGTTTCGTTTTTAGAATGAAATAAATAATCATTGTTCAAATTGAATGAAGTTTGGAAATAGAAAGAAGCGACTTTTTTGTTGATTGATGGTAGATTCATTTGGAGCTAAGGTTTTTATTCTCTTTACAATGGCTGTTAACAAAGATTTCCAGGAAGCTCGCGACCGCGTTTGTATGCCACGGAATTGGTCCGGTCGTTGGCTATTTTTGTCTTCGTCTAACACAATTCAGTAAAAAGAGCAGAATACGAGAGACCAGACCAGGTCCGAATGTGCACCTTATAAAAAGTGACGTCTCTGTTTCCACTGTATTAGGAATAAGCCTTATGTGTCACTTTTTGTCATTTCCAATCAGAAATCGTCTCGCGAGTCCCAAAGTTCTCAACAATTGTCAGTCTACCACCCAAAAATCTCAGCTTTAATTACTGCCTAATTATTCCCGGTAGGACCAAGAATTTC
Organism: Melikaiella ostensackeni; assembly: GCA_032362435.1. NCBI lineage: Eukaryota > Metazoa > Arthropoda > Insecta > Hymenoptera > Cynipidae > Melikaiella > Melikaiella ostensackeni. Next base: position 41,656,163 of record JAUMHM010000005.1, read on the forward strand.
GCAGGGAAGGCAATTTGACTGCAAAAAACAAAGATTTCCTGTAGCCAAAATTTATTTAATTTAATAATTTAAAAAAATTTATTGATATTCTGCAGCAAGTATCAATCGTTATAAAAAACATATCCGTAATTAATTTTGAAGGAGCTTTGACCGATTTAAGAACCTCGTGAATTATTTATGACAACTTTAATTTAAATATTTGAAAACTGGTAAGAGACTGTTGACCTTGAAATAATTTACAATGAAATATATATAAACAATATGTTCAAAATAATACTGTTTTCTACTTTAATTTTTATGTAATCCCAGCAACCATAATTAGAAAAATGATTTTTTATCAAAAGTAACATTTATGTGAATTTTAATTTAACGAAAGAAAATTGCATTTTACCTATAAAAATCGTTTGTAATATTCTATCTTTTAAAAGTAATTATCTTTCATTTTATATCATGATTTGCATAACAGTCGCAAAAACTGGTGCCAGTAAACAAAGTGATTTATTGCACAAGTAAGAAAAAGGATAAAACGATTTTTCTGAAAAACTGCTAACAACGAGATATTTTCAACAAATCGCCATTGTTGCTTGAATAACATCGTCACGGAATGCATAATACATTTCTTGAAGTGTGTAAATTAGCAGATAAATCGCTATTTATGGAATCGATAAATGACTCTCCCACATTTTCCAATTAGATCTCTATTAAGTGCCTCGAGGTCACTTAATATGCGACATACAAATCCGCAGCTCCTATATTATGTCAATTATAATTCATTTAATCCCCAAGATATGAAATTTTCTTTCTGAAATAAATTTCTTGCACTTACTTTTTTTCTTTCATTCTTTTTTGATAATTAATTTTCAATCATTTAAAATTTGAAAAAGGCCAAAAAAAATAGGAAGGAAATGAAAAATCCAAGGGTTAATTACTCCTGCAATCTGGTGTACACTCTTCCTGCAATTCAAAGATTTCGTAAGATTTCGAAATATTTCAATGGATTTTAGAGGATTTCAAAAATTTCCAAACATTTCCGGGGATTTTAAGGTATTTCAGAGGATTTAAAGATATTTTGAAGCTTTCAAGGAAATTCAAAGAATTTTGTAGGATTTCCAGAGATATTAAGAAATTCCTAGAGAAATTTGAAAAATAAATGAAATGAAATGAGATTTCGAGGTATTCCTAGCGATTCCAAAGATTTCATGGTATTCTATGGTATTTCAAGGAATTTCACAAGATTTGAAGGATTTTATTAAATCTCCAAGGCTTTTAAGGAATTTAAAAGACTTATAGGGATTTGAACAGTTTTTTCAGAGAACTTTAATGAATAAGCTTAATTAAATTCATATTTAAGAGTTTTTAATGGATTTGAACTTGTTTTAATGGATTTTTATGATTTTCAAAGATTTTTACGGATTTTAAGGGATTTTAAAAGATTTCAAGAGATTTCGAAAATTTAGAGGGATTTCTAGAGAACTAAATTCTTGAAAATGAAATTTCAAGGGATTCCTAGCGATTCGGAAGGTTTCAAGAGATTTTAGGGTATTTCAAGAAATTTCAAAAGATTTAAAGGATTTCATTGAATCTCCAACGATTTGATATATTACAAGGGGATTCAAAGGTTTCTAAGGATCTAAGCTGTTCTTTTTTTGAAGAAATTTAATGAATAAGTTTTCATTTAATCTATATTCAAGGAATTTCAAATGATTTATACTTATTTTAATGGATTTTTTATGACTTCTAAAGATTTCAAGGGATTTTAAGGGATTCCAAAGGATTTCAAGAGATTTCTAGAGAACTTTGGAAAATAAATGAAATTAAATTGAATTTCAGGGGATTCTTAGCGATTTCGAAGACTTCAAGGGATTTTAAGGCATTTCAAAGAATTTCACAAGAATTAAAGGATTTGATTGAATCTCCAAGGATTTGAAACATTTCAAGGGGTTTCAAAGATTTCCAGAGATTTGAACGATTTTGTTAGAGAACTTGAATGAATAAGTTTAATTTAATTTATATTCATTGGTATTTTAAATGATTTCTACTTATTTCAATGGATTTTTACGATTTACAAAGACTCCAAGGGAATTTAAGATTTCTAGGGATCTTAATTTTTTTTGGAACTTTAATAAATAAGTTTAATTTAATTTATGTTCAAAGGATTTTAAGGGATTTCAATGAATTTCTAGAGAATTTTAGGAAATAAATTCAATTTTATTTCTAACGATTCCTATGGATTTCAATAATTTGAAGGGATATGAAAGAATTAAAAAAATTTCGAAGGATTTTAAGTTATTTTAAAAGGTTCCAAAGAATTTCGACAAATTTAAAAGATTTTCAGGTGATATAAGTGATTTTATAGGACCTCCCGGTATGTTAAAGATTTTAGGGGATTTTACAAAGGAGGTTGAAATATTTCAAGCGATTTGTGCGGATTTTAACAGATTTCAAGGATTTTAATGGATTTGAAGATATTTCCAAAGGTATCAAGGAATTTCAAGAGAATCCAAAGGATTTTCATGGATTTCAATGAAATTTCAAACAATGTGAAAGATATCAAGGGAATCCACAGGTTTTTGCTCTGTAAAGTTTATGTGTGCAGAGTCGCTATTATTGTATACTTTCATATTATATTATGAGTTGTCTAAAATTAATCGTTTTTTTGTAGTTTTAATACTTTTTACATAAATTCATTCAATGTTTTTGTATTATTTATATCAATGCTGATTATCCTATAATCTTTTTCTATAATGATTTTCTATAACGAAATGCCTACAATCCATGGAATCTCTTGCATTCTCATGCAATAGTTGTCAGTCACAGGTCTGCAATCTTTTGCAATTCCATGCAATCTTGCAATCAAGTGTACACCAAAAATCCGGGTAATTAACCCCGCGTAAAAATATGTACCTTTCAAATCAGAAATTCTGTAATGTAATAAATCGCCATTTTGCTTTGTAGCGATACAATAAAAAATTGACACTCCCGTCAGTTTGCTCGATATAGTAGTAGTTTTTTCTCCCAAGATTTCAATTAAACAAAACGAGGCCACTTTGCACGCGACGATCATTCCAGTCCCAATAAAATCCGACCGTCTCCGATCGACTCGAGCATATTCACTCTCATTATTTTATTTTTCCCTTTTATATTTTTTTAATGATTGACAGATTCCAGGCGTGACGCATGTTTTTTGCCCCCTGCCCCTTTAATAAACGTCTACTTGAGAAGGTGCATTGTACATCATAATGTATTTCTTTTAGGTTCCACCGACAATAGCGAACTTGGCAGCAATGAAGGTGGAGGCAGCTGACCCGAAGGTTTCCGGTGAGTTAACATTTCCTTCTTTCTGAAAAAAAAACGTCGTCGAGTCTCTAATGACATTTAAATAAGATACTTTGCTTTTTTGTGACTCTCAGCCATGACCAGGAACAAAAGGTTAGCCTCAGTTAGTGGATAATTATTCGAAAATTAACTGTTATGAATATGAATTAGGTAAATTATCAATATTATGGTTATCATGAAAAGGGAAGAAAATTATTTTCGTTGTAAATAATTGTTATATTTCGATTAGAGTTAATTTTACAAGAATTTTTTTGCGTGGCAACTGTATATTATCTTTATTGCAATTATTTTATTAGCAAAGTGTCTACTTGATCGGGAAATCAGGAAAACCGAGAAATGACCAAGAATTTCGTTTACAGGGAAAAAAACCGGGAATTTGATACACTAACCGGGATTTTTCTCTCGAATGTTCTAAAAGAATTATAATTCCTAGTAGAACTGGGAATTTCCATAAAGAATTGTAATTTTCATTTAAGGTTCACTTTAGGACAGGAAATTTCGTTGAGAATTATCATTTTTACATTGGGACGGGGTGTTTCCGTAAATCATTATAACTTTACTGAAACAGGGAATTTGTGAAATTTTTTTTTCTGATTAAGAAGAAGGGAATTTTAAAAAACATCCCTGTTCCAAGTCAGAATTCGTCACAAATTGAAACTTCCCTCTTCCAAATTTCAGAAAAAGGGAGTTATATTTCTGAATTATAATAGAAAATGTTGTAAATAAATATAATTCTGACTTGGAACAGTGAACTTCTTTGAACAAATATAATTTTATTGTGACTTGGAACAGGAAATTTCCGTAAAAAAATTATAATTTAGACTTTAGGACAGGTAATTTACGTAAAGAATTATTATTTGACTTGGAACAGAGAATTTTCGACGGGAATTTTGGAAAATGATTTTAGTTCTGATTTAGAAAAGGGTAAATTTTTTAAAAATCCCCATTCAAATTCAGAATTATCATAATTCTTTTCAAAAATTCCCTGTTCTAAGTCAGAAATCTTTTAAATCTTTCAAAATCGTTTGAAATCATTCAAATCTTTTAAACTCTTTCAAATTGACCGGAAAAAAATGAAAAAAATTTCGGGAGAAGACCGGAAAATGACCGTAAATTTGAAATCATCCGTCGGGTAGACAGCCTGATTACATATAATTTTAAAGAGCTGATTTAAAAATGTAAGCTGGATTTCTTTTCATTCTATAGGAAATGGTTTTGGTGACTATTTCTGAAATTTGGTGGCGGTTTTATAAAATAGGATTTTTTTCTTGTGCGCGAATAACGTCACCATAAACTGTAAACCGACGAAACAAGTTGTCCTAGCTTTCAACGTTTCGGTCCAGGGGCTCTTCCCCCTTTATTGAAATATCCGCCCACAGCATTATGGGAATTATCAAGGAAATAGGATGAGTGTGTTCGTGGGTCCCAGGGGGGTGAAGTGGGGGAAAATCGCCGCTAGAAGGAAAGAGAGAGACATGAAAATTACGAAATTGTTATGACATTATTAATGAAAATTGTTTTTCTGAAATCTACTTCAAACTTCAATCAATTATAATTTTTATCGGTGAAGATATTTCATGTACACAATAATTTTTTTCAGTAACAAGTATTATCTCTAACAATCATGATTGAAACAATTAAAAGTAAAATAAGGGTGTCTACCTAAGTGGGAAATGACCGGGAATTTGATTCAGTGATCGAGACAGGGAATAAATACAAGAAATGTAGAAAAAATTCACGTAGAGTATTACAATTATCCTGACTTGAAACACGAAATTTTTGAAAAGATTTACAATTGTAAGTTGTGACAAGGAATTTCAGTAAAGAAATATACTTTTGAGTTGAGGACAGGAAATTTCCATGAAGAATTATAATTTTTACTTTGGGACGAAGGATCTCAGTAAAGAAATATAATTTTGACAATTTGGACATAGGATTCCCGTAAAGAATTATAATTTTGATTTTAGAACATGAAATTTGGTGAAGAATTACATATAATTTTCATTTTAGGTTCACTTTAGAACAGGAAATTTCGTTAAGAATTTTAATTTTTACTTTGGGACAGGAAGTTTCCGTAAATAATTATAATTTAAGTTGGAACAGGGTATTTCTGTAAGGAATTATAATTTAAACTTTAGGGCAGGGAATTTTCGTAAAGAATTATTGTTTGACTTGTAATTGAGAATTTTTTAAATGGCAACGTGAATTTCAGAAGGTAATTTCAATTTTGATTTAGAAACAGAGAATTAAAAAATAATCCCTGTTAAAATTTAGAATTATAATTCTTTTACAAAATTCTCCTTTCCAAATCAGAATTGTAATTCGTATGACCAAAAATTATCTGATGTTCCAACTTAGATTTATAATTTTTTTTCCCTGTTCCAAATTAGAAATATTTTAAATCTTCTAAAATGGTTAGAAATCTCTTGAATCTTTCAAAATCGTTTAAAATTATTCAAATCTTTTGAACTCTTTTAAATTGACTGGCAAAAATTAACAGTTGACCGAGAGAAAACCGAGAAATGACCGAGAATTAAAAATCATCCGTCGTGTAGACACACTGAAAATCCTTTGAAATTGAACATTTCTCAAGTAAACACCTTTAAAATCGATTATTTAGAATTTCTAAAATTCAAGTTCAAAAATACAACACTTTTTACTAGGAGGCGACAATTTTAAACATTTTTTTTTTTTAAATTGAACATTTTGAGTTTGAAACTTATAGAATAGAGCATTTCAAATTACGAAGTTCAAAATTGAAGAATTTTTTGGAATAATGAAAACTTCCAAACAAAAAACTTTTAAAACAAAAAATATTCAACATTGCTCATTTTAAAACAATAGTCATTCAAAAGAAATACGCAACTTGGTATTTCAATTTGAAGGATTAGAAATTGAAAGTGTAAATAGTAGAGTCGACATAATTAACAAATTAAATGTTCTATATTGATGAATCTCAAATTTCAGATATAATAATTTGAATAATTGGACATTTGTTAGTCTTTAAAAATAAATAATAATAAATATTAAATATTTTCGGCTCAAAGGTAATAGTTCAACATTTTATCATTCTTGAACATTTTTAAATTGCAAAATTTAAAAGGAATCGTTGAGTTTTTATAGAATTCTATATCGTTTAATTTGATCTTGAAAAATTTCAATTGATAAAATTTTAATTTCAATAATTTTGAAGTTAGGGGAGTTAAAAGTTGCTCAATTTGAAACTGGAGTCGTTAAAAAAATAATAAGTGCAGATAGAAGACTCGTAAATAAGTTCAAAAACAAATATAATAAATAAAATCATTTTAATTTGAAGTAATTTGAAATGTACGACTTGAAAATGATTCCAAAGTGACTGCAATAATCCTAATCACTCAAAAACTCACATCTTATCATTTTTATCCACCATCTAATCCCTCATCAGACTCGACTTCTCATATTTAAAGTACCCCTTGCCTCATTATAATACTACAACTCAAAACAAAGACCACCAAAACCGAAAACTCCGAAAGAAATGTCCAATGCAGATTGAAGAAACAAACCAAATCATTAATCAACATAACCGGTTCTAATTCAAGGTTCCGGTCCATTTTAAAAAGCCATTCTCCCTTTTTCTCATACTTCACCAATTCACAAATATTTCCAATTCGCCAATTAGTTTTTTTCTCCTAAATTATTAACTCTGAATCCCAGAATGCAATAAATAACTCCCAACCTCTTTTTCTCTTTCCCTTTTACTTTGAACTCTTACACGAATGGAACAAGGAATTTCTGGTATCATTTTTCGATGAGGAGCCTTGCGGGGGGGGGGGGGCGAT
>JAUMHM010000005.1:41663416-41684874 GCA_032362435.1 Melikaiella ostensackeni
GGGGGCTATCGGGGAATGAAAAGATGAAAGAAGTCGATCGACAATCAGTTGGATTTCGACCGTGATCTTGTCGAATCAAAAGTGGGGTGGGGGAGAAATCGTGGAGGCGGAGGATTCAACTTGTGGGGGTAAAACTCTCCCATTTATGAGTGGTGGGGGGTATATTTGGGCGGGGGGAACCACGTCGCTTCTCTCAATGTGGAGAACAACCTCGTCTTCGAGACATTCCCACAATATTTCGGTCTGTTACATCCAATAAAAGACGAGGAGGAAGACTTTAAGAGAGAGAAAAAGAGAGAGACAAGAGAGGGACTGATGTAAAGCAGAATAAAATAAAAAGTACGATGCGCGCGTCCGTCGCGCGGAAAGAGAGAGAGAGAGACTAAGCGAGATGATGAAAGAGAGAGTGAGAGGGGGGGGGGGAGAGAGAAAGAGAGGAGCCAGCAATCAAAGCTGATTAAGCCCACAACTGGGGAATCTGTGGGGCCAGTGTCTCACGCCAATCTCGCCCAATCAGCCCGGTGGCCGGGGAGATTTAAAAAATAGAATGCCTACTGTCAATTGTCCCATAATTTAAATAAATCGAATAAATGGACAAAGTGGCCAATTAGAGTAGTTGCTGTTGCTGCTTTAACGTATTATTCTCTTTCTCGGTCTCTTCTCTAAATTACCTTGATGTCTTTCTTTTTCTCTCGATTTCATTCTGTCACCCCCCCCCCCCCCCATAAATAAAAATTCTGTATTGTGTTTCAAAACCTAGGTGGAGTATTCAGTGTTTCGTAATCGTTTGGAGTAAGGATTCTGCAGTTACAATGGCGTAAGAGTGACGGAGATGCTTTTATGTTCGCTTCTGTTGATGCTATGGATATTGTCGTACTCGCAATTATACTTCCTTGCGTGTAGGGCAGAAGCACAAGTGTTATTCAATTTGGAATTATTTGAATTCATCTTAATTTTACTTGTTACGAATTTGATTCACCAATATTTACTTGATTTTATACAAATTCACTTGAATAATATGAAGATGATTTTACTCAGAAATATAAAATAGTTTCATGTTCAGCAAAAAAACGGTGATAAACAAAGTTGAACCACAATTGGTGCATTTGTGCGGTATGAACATTGAAAGCATTCAATTGTTTTCCGGCTTTGAAATTGATCATGACAGCGAACATAAATAAAGTTCAAAATGAGTTTGTAAGAAAATTAGCTGAAGCAAAATTAAGGCCCCCTTTTTTCTATGTACCATAACCCGGGGCTAAGCGGCGCATTTGTGGGTAAAACGGCGCCCACTTAATTCTGTATTTAAAATGCGACAATGCTTCTTCTACGTTTTTCAATTGAAGTTTTACAATTGTTAGAATATATATTGTTTATCAAAAAGAATCAAATACAGCATTTAGAAATGCAGAATTTTGGATGTGCCGCTTTCCCCACATGCCCTGCTTAGCCCCGGTTTACGATAGCTGAATTCAAATCAATGTGAAAATTCAATTTTATTGCAGTTAGATCGTCAGGATTTTGGATTAATTCACCTTCAATTCATCTGAATTCCATTAAATTCAGTTGAATACACTTAAATTAACATCACTTCACTTGAATTTCCAATACATTTATTTGAATTTAGTTAAATTCGCTTACATTCAGTTTAATTCACTGGAACTATATAGAATCTACTATATTTTAGTGAAATACCAATACACTGGAACCTTAATTTGAAGGCCCTAGATATGTCGCCCTCCTAGAATTTCCGCCGGCTGCTGTCGGTGATCAGGGGGTCCAAGGAGCCGAAACAGAGGCGCTGTGAGCTCAGCGAAGTTAAGCAGTTCCGTAGCCACAAAGTGAGCAATTCGAACACTCGCTTGCATATTTTGCATTTATTTTTAAATACACGCGGGAAATTCTCTTTTCATCAATTAGTCTTCATTATTAAAAAAGGTCCATCCTCTATGATGACAAAAATCTACATTTGTGAAAAATACAGTCAATAAATATTTTGTTTTCCTATTAGAAATGGTCCTGATGTTCATGTTTGGAGACCCTTGATTTACCGCCAAGGTAATTGCAAGTCATGCCCGAGACCGGCGGTATATCAAGGTTCCAGTGTAGAATTCGATCAAATTGAGAAGAATAGAGGAATTGAGAAGAATAGAGTGTGCAATTACAATAATAAAGCAGAATTCAATTGTGTTCCCGTAAATTTAGCGGAATTTACTTGCAATTATAAAAATTCTCTCAAATTCAGCGTTTAAATAAACTCAAATTTAATTAAATCAAATTTAAAAATTAATTGAATATAGCAGAATTCACTTAAATTGTTTAAAATTCACTTGAATTTACTAAAATTCTGTTGAGCCTAATAGAATTAACTAGAATTTTGTAAAATTCACTTGATTTTAACGGAATATATCCACTTTTAGTAGAATTTTCTCGAATTCATGTTATTAGAGATGATTGAATTAAATTTAGCTGAATTCACCTGAGTTGCATTTATTTGAACTTGTTGATTTAAATCGAGTCGCATGTAACATTTATTTAATTTCAATAAAATTCAGGTTATTTAATCCAATTTCATTAAACTTCAGTTGCATCTGTTAAAGGCTTACTTCATTTTATTCGAATTCACTTAAAATCGTTTGCAGTATTTATGTGGAGGGGAGGGGGAGGACTCTGTGACTTCATATTGAATTTAGAAAATTTTTCCTCCCAATATTCAATCTACTAATTTCTCAATTCGGCTGAATTCAAAGTTTATGGCATAACTTGAATTCGTCCAATTACATAGTCCATGAACCTTTATCTGAACTCTGTATGGAATTTTAATTCGTACGTTTATTGAAGTGAATTCTTCCTGAAAAGATATTCTTACTGTGTAATTCGGATCTCGCTGGAAACGAAAGTGTAAAAATTGCGATTTAAGTAGAAAAATACGAGTCGAATCCGCCACGTAGTTTCTCGAAGTTAATTCGCAGTGCGCAGGCGCAGTAGATCTTGAGTGGCGCGGAATTTGAAAAATGAAATTTGACACTTCGCCCAGATCTTACTTTCCAATGGCATGGGTCCCGCTCTCCGTTTCTCCTTTGACGCGACGTGCGATGAAACCATCAAAACTAGAAGGAAAAAAAGTTTTGTCAAACGGCAGCAAATAATCTCCTGACGCGGGTCATATAGCGCACGTTAATGATTCTCGGAAAGACATGAGTTCTGAATGCCACGGATATTATATTAAGTACCGAGATAGACATGATTCGATCGTAATTATAACAATTGGGCAATTTCCTTTCCCGGCAGTTAGACTGCTTCGGGTTCAATAAAAATCACAAGAGATTAAACCAAGAATTAAGCGAGCCTTTCCAGCCCTCGATTAATTTATTCTTTCACAATTGCCTCATATTATGATTAAAATTAAGAGATCTGGGAATATATGCCTCGTCTTTTTTAAAGTTCAGAAATGAGAGAACTCATTTTAACGAAGGGTAATTAATATCGTATTATTAATTATTATAACTTTAAGTGAAGCCCCTTTCAGGGTAAGCGTGACTCGTTTGGTTCTAGCTCCGCTCCGACACGGGTCGCTGATGAATCTCTCCAGCAATCACCCCAGGCGAGAAGCTTCACAGAGCCATCATACATCACGATTCATACATAAACACTCAAACTGATAAACCCAGTCAGTTTGAATTAATATCTTGAAAGGAAAAAATTTCTGGAATGAATAATGAAGTTGGCTTCATCTAAAGGATGATCTACATAAATTTATAATAAGAGCTTGTCATCTTGTTTTTTTTATGGTGGATCAAGATTTCACTTTTTCGAAGAAGAACAATGTGATAAGGAATAATCTCCCTTCGTTAAGAGAATTCATATTGTTTTTTCAATTTTTTTTCACTGTTGAGAGTAGGGTAACGCACACTGATAAGGAAGCACAAGGCAGAAAAGTACGTGCATAGGTGGAGCGTGGCCGGGAAGGTTGAGCAGGGCAAGCAAATAACAACTAAAACATAAACGGGAGCCACAATAAATAACTGGTGCAGGGGACTACATACACCGCGAGGTAGAGAGCCCCGAGTCGTGTTTACGAGATACTCGTTCTCTCTTCTCTCTCCTATTTTTGCCGTTCCCCTCTCCTCTCTCACGCCCCCATTAGGAATTCCACATAGGCGCATGGGTCGTAATATACATAGTACATACAGGGCCTCCAGAGCCCACCATCGCGGATTCTCCTCCTACAATATTTTCCTTTTTTTTCTGTTTCCTTTTTTCTTTTTTTATTCTCACAACCATCATATCCTGAATTTATTTACTTTTGGAGCAACTCCCAAGAGAGTCAGTAAAATATGGACCTGCCAGAATTCAAGAATTCCAGATCCTGATCGAGTTAAGATTGGAAAATTGAAGGATGGAGTTGATGTGAATTGGGATTTTTTCAGTGGGACTAAGTATTGCTTAAATTGAGAATTAAATGGGGGTAATTAAGAGAAAATATTTTTAAATTGGAAGGAGAGCTTTTAGAAAATTCATTGGTGGGAATTTACGGTTTGATCTTATTGTTAGATTAATGTCGTGTCTATTAGTAAATATACTAAAAGAGGATAAAAGGGACTATGTAGCCTGAAGATAATTTCATTTGCCTGGTTTAATTTTTATGACAACTTTCAGGAAGCTAGATGGAATTTTATGGTTTGATTTAGTATATCGTAATCCTACGTTAAAAGTAGGCAAATTTATTTTTCAATAAAACTCCCTGAAAGTAATTTATCGTTTCATAAATTCACCGGTGGGTAATTAACTTTAGGCTCGTTGAAGTTAACATCGAGCAGTAAGGTTTCAACAAAAATATTGTACGAGTCTTTTTAATTTTTCTGAATCTGTAATGGTTTTATTATGAAAAGAAATTAGTTTATTTTCTGTAGTGAAAAATGAAAGATTTTGAGAAATTAACAATTCTACTAGTTTTAAAAGTATTCCCGTAGGTTCAGTCACTCTAAAATTAGGAAATCTCCTGCAATATTTGAAATCTTAAGAATCCTAATTGACATCCCTTAAAATATTTTCAAATCACGCGAAATCCCTGAAACTTTTCAGAACCCCGGAAAATCTTTTGAAATCTTTTCAATTCTTTAGGGAACCCTGGAAATCTTCTGAAATCTCTCGCAATCCCTGGATATTTTTTGAAATCACTGAAATCCCATTGAATCCTTTAAAATTCCTTCAAATGTATCAAAATCACTTGGAATACCGTAAAATCCCTAAAACCTTTCAAATCACTCGAAATTTTTTGAATTCTTTAGAAGACCCTTCAATTCTTTTGAAATCCCTTGAAATTCTTTGAAGTCATCGAGAATTCCATGAAATTGCATGAAATCCTTCGAAATATCGTGAAAACATATTAGAGCTTTTGAAATCCCTTGAAAAGAATAGAAATCACTTAAAACACCTTAAAATCCAGGCAAATTCCTTTAAATGTTTTGAATTCTTTAGAAAACCCTTGAAATCTTCAAAAATCAGACGAAAATGATTTGAAATCTCTTGACATTTTTTTTAAATAACAGGGTATCTTTTGAAAGCTTGGCGAATCCCTTTAAATATTTGGGAATCCTTTGAAATCATTTTAAAATTATCTTAAATCAAGCAAGGTATTCTGTAAAATTAAATAGTATGTAATAACACCAGCGGAGAAGTTATGCATAGTGGAAAAAATTGTGTATAATTTTCATTTGTTTTATACATTGCTAGAACCACATACGCGCGCTTGGCGCGCGTCTAATTCTTTTTCATGCAATTATTATATTTGGAAATGAAGTGCAATAAATTACCATCAAATTAATTTTGACTTTCCTAAAGTTTATTTGCAAATGGCTTCCTCTCATGATGCAGATTAAATAATGCCGTCACTTTGAACATTTGTATGTAACTTCTTAAAAACAAACTAAAATAATGGTAGCGCGCATTAGCACTTATGTTCACACCTGCTGCTGTAAGTCCTTTTTATTTCGAAAAATGTGGCATGATGTAACATCACATTCGAAATGTTTGTACATATTTTGTACATAGTAAACCGTAATCAGGAAGTCACTCAAAATATAAACGTGAAGAAAACAAACTATTTTTCAAATTCAATAATAATAGTTATTTTAATAAAAATGAACAAATATTGCACAAAGATGTTCATTCTTTTTTCTATTCGTTAATTTCCTTAATCGTTTTTGCAATTTTGTGAACTATGTATGCTCTGCTGGGAGTAAAAAGATAGAAATCCTTCACTATTAATTATTTTCTATCTCTGAGATAGAAACAGATAAGGAAAATTTATTCCAGCCTATACTTCGTCTATTCACCTGCATATCTTTCTAACACTTGTCTATCCATCTTTATCTCATTCTATCTCTTGTCCATTCAGCTGTATCTATTTCTATCTCTAGTCTATCCAGATTTATATACTTCTATTTCTTGTCTATTCAGCTCTATCTCCATTCTATCTCTTGCATATCCATCTCTATCTTTCTCTACCTCCTTCTCAATATAATTCTACTTCTTTCTCGTTTAATCCTCACTTCTCTATTCCCAGCGATCATTCACCTATCCCTGTCTATCTTTTTCTATCTCTTTCTCAATCCAGATTCACAGCCGTCTCTTTCAATCTTTTTCCATAATTACATCAATTGTCTATCTACATCTATCGTTTTCTATCTCTTCGCCTAACTCTAATAATTTGCCTAACTCTAAATTCGAATCATTGAAAAATCAGTGATCATGAGTGGAATTTCACTGAAAAATCAGTGACGTACTCTTGGCTATTTGAAGCCGTGAAATTTCACTGATTCAAATTAAGAGAAATCTCTTTCAAAATCCCCCTTTTCTATCTGCAAAATGGTTAATATTTACTCATCAGCCCAGACACTTAAAGTTTCCCAATAAGATTAGCCTGGGAGAAAATTTAGATTTCGTTTTTAAATTTTGAAAGCCTTTCTAGGATGTTAGTTCGGGCTTTTTGCGTCTGCTTCACATGCCCTCAAAGGTAAACTTTAGAATCAGGTTATGGACAAAAAATATCGTGTGTATTATGTGCGAACAATTGACAATCCCCACTCGTGGGAATTGTCAGCTTTACGCCCTTGATAGACAATATACTATTTCCTTACAAGTTTTAGACGAAATCTGCAAAAGTGTTGCAGTTAAAGATAAAATCATATTTTATTATTCTTTTTCTGGATAAACACTGCATAAAAGGCAAATATAACGTTCTCAATGGAATTTTTCCAGAGAAAGTCGTATATTTAGTTCTGAGCATGATTTTCTTGAACTTAGCGATAGTGTATCAAGTTTTTGCATGCTGTAGTCCATTCCTCGTTAGTATTTAAAGTGACGTACTGCATTAGAACACGGCATCGTGTTAACACGAAGAAAACGGCGTTGCTAGATCGAAAGGACGAGGAGTGAACAGAGAAAGACTATGGAGTCTACGGAGGCTACGTCAAACCAAAAAAAAATGCATCGCTCATATTTCCAACGTGTAGAGATAACGCGCGAGTGTCTGGCTCTCGTTACACTCACCGGACCTGCATACTACACCTACATCTGCACCTGCGAGACATGGATGCGACCTCTCTCTCCTTTCCATCCTGTACTTCTGTTGCTCATTTTCCTTCTCTCTCACTCTACCTTACACTCGAAGAGCAGACGTCTGCATCTGGAAGAGAAAAGGAGCAACGGAAGGAGACTAAGTACTACACTACTAGTACACGATGGAACGGACAAGTAGACAGACGTTTGCACTGCTCGGACGCAGGAAGCGTTTACGCCATGGCGTTATTCTGAACTAATGAACCGTCTAGTGTCCAGCGAGCTGAGAACGTTTATGCAAATTTAGATTCAAGTAGGGGATTTCAATTTTACAGGTTTCTTAATAATTTTTTTCATCAAATTGGATTAAATTAGTTGCTTTTCTTCAAACAAGATGCACTTCTGACTATGGACTTGCGACCTCAATATTGTTTAATCTCGAGATTTGGAAAGTAAACTACAATGATTGGAATACGTCAGACAAATTATACATGACATAGGGTGAACCAAATATTCAGAAATGAAAACTTAGCTCAGAGAAGATAGGAATGGAGAATTGCATCAAACTTATTTTCGGATTGCTGATCTACTGTCCAGAGAGCTAAGAGCGTTCATGCAACTTTAGCTTTAAGTAGAGGATTTCAATTTCACGAATTTCTTAATATTTTTTTTCATCAAATTGAATTAAATTAGGTGCTTTTCTTCAAACAAGATGCACTTCTGACTTTGGACTTGCACCTCAACATTGTTTAATCTCGAGATTCGGAAAGTAAACTACAATGATTGGAATACGGCAGACAAATTACACATGATGTAAAGTGTACCAAATATTCAGGAATGAAAACTTAGCTCAGAAAAGATAGGAATTGACAATTGCATCAAACTTATCTTTGGATTGCAGACTCTGAATGAATCTTCTTAAATTGGGTTCCATAAAATTTGTTGGATACCAAACATGAGTTGAAAACTTAGCTGTTTATTCCTAATCTAGAATGAAGTTTTAATACCTAAGTAATTTATCTCTCGACAAATAAAATTAGCGAGCGTTAACAAATAAATATCAGAGTTGGGCAACAAAGCGACAATCCTACCGGCAACTGAGGCGAAACCTTACTTTCATATCAGTAATGTCGACGTCGTAACCCGTGACCCGATATTGTCCGCTTATTTACACCGGTGATTTATTGAAAATGACTATAAATTGGATTCGATTATAAGAAATTAAACAATGGCTCGGAAACAATCGTCACTATGTTTCTCCGCGGTTGTTCGCGTGCGCACAGAATGCGAAAGAACCAACACTTGCTTATAGCCTTGGAGAAATACCATTAAAAAGCAACTCGGTGAAATAGAAAAGGGGAGGGGGGAGTCAAACGTTGCAGTGAATTTCATGGTTCATTTGAAACTTTTAAAATGACTTTGCACGCTTAGGCTCGATAAATGCACGAGCGTTGGGGGGCGCAAGGGGTTGAAACTTTTCAAATTAACGTTTAAATAAATATTTGACAGGGTCTATAATTCGATCTCTTCTCTTGTTCGACTTCTTCATCGGTTTTATTTCTTTGGACTCAAAACTTATCGGAGAGGTTGAATGTTTTTCGATTAGCAGAAGGAATTGGTCCTCAAAGTGCATTAAGAGTTTAAGTTGGTATATTGAATGCAATTCAAGAGGTGTTTACACGGAATTAAATTCGGTAATAAAATAGGCGATCGTTTCGCATCTTGCTAAGCTATTAACTAGGCAAAATGCTGCGGAAGTATTTTTTATCGTTTTATTGTTTGTAACAGATTACAAGTTTTTATTGGTTAGAGTTATTGTTAAAGTTTCTTACTACGACTTTATATTTTAATTGCAGAATATTAATTTTAACATTTCATAAAACAACTAAATTAATTTTGCATTTATATAACACAGATTGTTTTATAATGAAGATTTAAATTTAAGGTAAGATTTGTAATAAGTACATATTTGAGTGGAAATGAATCTTGACATTTTTTAATCATATGAAATCGTCGTTGATGTCGTGTACAGGTACCAAGTGCTTTGGAATTACCTTGAGGTACATAAAGTGCTTTAAAATTACTTTAAAGTTCCCAAGGTGTTTTGATGTGCATGAATTTTGTATCGGTACTCTAGGAACTTTATAGTGCATGGTGTACTTTGAAGTGTCCGATTACTTTGAGTGGTCCTATGTGTCTTAAAGTGCACTAAGTACTTTAAAGTGTGAAAAGTACATTTTGGAAAATCCCTATAATACTTTGATGTACCTGGATCACTGTAAAGGGACTGAAATAATCTGATGTACCTGTACTGTACCTTAAAGCACTTTTAATTACCTGACGTGCTTAAATATGTACCTTAAAGCACACACAGCACCTATAATTTTTGAAACATCTTAATTATAATTACAAAAATTACGATAAATTTCGAATGCAGAAAATAGTCATAAAGTTTGAAAAGGTATTTCTCCGGGAATGATTGCGAGATATAAATCTCAGTTTGAAATCTGTTCTTGTCTGTCAAAAAAGTAGAGGAGGGATCCGCGCCCCTGCTAATCAGGATTGTCCTCGCTTCGGAATTCCACATAATTAACATCCATTTCGCGAATAATAATTACCGGAATCCATTCGTCTTACGGACGTGAGGCCTCCGCTTTGGAGCCCACGGTATCGGGAATCGGAGTAACGCGAGCCGGGGGATCCCCAGACACAATGGCACTCTCGTAAAAAGCCTCGACCGCGTCGGAGCCGGTGAAACGCGGCGGATTCGAAATTTTATATTTGGAATTTATTATCGCCCGGACCGAGCCAAGGGCTTCGCACTGGCCAGACTCCGGGCCATGGTGCCGCCGGCCTAATTTATCGTTCCTCAACTTTTTATTAATTTCGACCATTCGAGAATCGGCTCCGAGGCCGATGGCCAAGTCCAAGTCCCCCACCCCCGCCCCCTTAAACTCGTGGCCACTCTACCCCCTTCTTTCTTTCTCTCCTTTGCAGCAACATTAAGGAACACGCACTCAAGTCCACTCACCGAATGCAGAATGCATACTCAATCCTTTAACAGAAGTGGAATGCTGTTACAATTTTTTATGATGGAAGGAAAATATGTTATGAGCTTATTTTGCGTGTAAGGTTGACATGAGAAAAGTTTGCTTCAAAGGATTTTATTTTCAAAAAATATTGTATATTTTTATTATTGGTGTCGCCACATTTTAAGACTAATTATTATTGTTAATATAAATTATATCTCAGACTAAAGATGGTTACAACATCCCAATAATATAATGTCCAAGGCATTTTTGGAGCTGGATATTTGTACCAATCTGAATATTCTGCACGGGGCTCTCCCGGTTTATATTATTAGTCACGGAGGGATTTTTGTAATGCAATCAAGTGATTTGATGAAAGTGATATGCATAATTTGACATATTGTGTAGCCTGGTCTAGTTTTTACCCCATTGTCCACGGGCTGGGTTGCAGCCAATTTCATGATGGGGGGACATACAGCTTGAGGTGGAATCCAATCCACCAGAACCTTGGTAAAAGTACATGGAAAAATTTCCAGAGATACCAGATATTATTATAGATAGGTTTGTTAATTTGAGTGCCGTAGCACTGCGGTAAAACCTTTTGTACTATACCTTTATTTCAAAAACCCCGGTAAAACAGAGTTCGCCTGTCCACGACAGTCCACATTGCTAAAGTATCATTTAAGCCCTTTAGCATGAGAATCTTTATTGCCGACTACACTTCACAAGGTAAGGGCCTGCGAAAATAATACTTTACTGAGGTTGGCTTAGAATCACTGTATGAATTTAATCACATCCAGTGATAACCCGCGCCTGCATCTGACTTTATTAGAAGTACTCGCATTCGCCTGAATGGTTTGGCCAGGGGAGAGGAAAACTGCAGAAAACCATCTTCCCGAGTACAGCTGGTTTTCTGTCTGTCGAGTTTGAAAGACGTTCGATACCATCGAGTGTACCTAGTCATCCTGGGCGTCACACCTCCCGCTTGATATTAGTTGCAGTGAATATACGACCTAGACGTACATCACAAACCGTCCGCCATCCGAGTGCTAACCGCGCTCGAAATGGCTTAGCGTGCGCGACTCGACAGTAAATAATGAAGCAAAAAAGTAAAATAACAATAATTTATTCGAATTTCCTTCGCGGGAAGATATGACGCGAATAGTTAGGAGTATCCGGGCGTTAATTAGAGTCCTAGCTGCGACTTTACTCCCCTGATTGGTTGTTCTCGCGAGTTTTATCTTTCGCTCTCGCGTTTATCGATACAGCACGAATCTTGGTGAGTAACTGGGAAAAAGGCTTGTGCTAATTGACAGAGACTTGGACTCTTTCTTCCCCGAATGTCGGGATCGCGAAGAAACAAAAATCCCTGGAGTAAATTAACCGAGAGCGAACTACCGAGACTAATTAATAGAGCGAAAAGGACAAGATGAGGCTGTGGACAAGAAAGATACTGAGCTCGAATCCTAACTGATCTCCGAAAGAGACCTCTTGACTTTCAACCTCATTCACTTCCTCTTTTCATTTTATTTAAATAAAGCATCTTGCACTTCTTACGTTACTAAAGAGGGAGGTGTCACACTTCGAAGCCGATAGAAAAATTTGAATTTGGTTTGATAAAAGTATGAAATGGTTGGGAATCTATTGCAATAGGGTTAATGATATTTGGCAAATAAAATGTGTAGTGTTGAAAAACAAAAATAATTACGACACAATGGCGTCTGGTCTCGCGTAGTTGGCCCATTGATTGGCCCAGATTGATTCAGATCGGGAAACAAGTATTGGCAATCGCATGCCGTCCTCGAAACGAGGAATTCATCGCTGCGCGATCTCGAAGCCTCGAATCGCCGCCATTCGATGGATATACGCACCCGTCCCAGTTTTTCCTGGCTTCGCGACTCGTTTTTCCGACGTCGTTCGTCAACGCCTAGAAAGAAATTCGCCATCCGCCAAGAACAAACAAATCTCGACCGGAAACGATTGGCAATCAGACGTTATCCTCGAAACTAGCAATCGTCAAGCGATTTTTTGAAACATTCAAAACACAAGAAACAACAAACTTCAGGATCCAAAGTTCAAAATGAAATTTTCCTTTTTAAATGTTTATTAGAAAAATTATGAAAGTCTAATTGTTATAGAAGAGAAAGTTTTGAACCTTTAGCAATTAGACTTCATAGCTCATTATGTCATCATGCTATATAGAACCGGTAAAAATGAAGATCTTTCAGAAACTGCTTCGACTGGTTCTCGAGTTCGGGCTGAAACTTCAAACAAATCTGAGCAGATACGTGGAGATGTTTGAAAGAGCGATTTGTCAAACACTTTAACAGCTGCTATGCTGTCGAGAATACAAGAGTAGGCGTTAAGTGCATTCATTCGCGCGCTAAAGCTTCTGTAATTTGTTCCTTAACACCGATTGTCACGCGCTATCGACTGTTAACTCAGAAAATTGCTCGTAAAAAGTCGAGATACAGTGTTCATAATTTTTCTTAACTGAGCAATTTGAATACATATAGCATAATTGAATATCTTAAAATGCTGGCTTATTGAAATTTAGATAACGCTTTGAAACATATTGGTACCAGTCAGAAGAAGTAAAATACGCAACTAATTTTTACTGAGCCTTCAATTTTTAACAACATAATTCATGGAAACTGATATAGAATTTGTGAAAATGTAATAATATTTAAGTACTATATTAATAATTTCTTCTAAATCGTAAATACTTTTTTAAAACTTGTTTAATACTACTTTTTGTAATCTTCTTTTTAAGTTGAAATCTTTATTCTCCAGACATATTTAACGATTCTGCATTCGTGTACTTAGGTAAGATCTCAAAGCAAGACAGTTCAGAGAATTTTCGTCTGCCATCGTTTCCCTTTTAGACTAGAAAAATGGCAACGAATCTTCAGTGACAGAAGTTCAAACGGTGCATACTTGGGAGTGTAGTGCATCCGCGACTCTGCGGTGCGGCATCCGGTTGACTATTTCCAGAATATAATCGCGAAACGAAAGAGGCGTGCGTTGGTGGGTACTGGTTGCTGCTGAGAGTCAAGCGTAACGAGAGAAATGGGAAATAAAAAAGGTAGATGTAAAAGAATAAGGGAAAAAATAATGTAGAAAGATGATTAAAAGAAGGAATGTGAAGGGGAAAGAATAAAGAAAAGGGAAAGACAGAAAAAAGAACGGACAAAATTTTCGGCATTGTGGCCAAAAAAGTGTAATAGTAACAAGAAATGTAATAGACTAGATTTATTTAATATGCATATTGTATAATAAATTTACAAAATTGTTTAAACATAAATAAGGATTAGCTTTTATAGCGGTAAGGATGACCCTTGTCGCCAGGGCAGGTAGGCACTGCAAACCGTTTTCCTGATTGAAGACATAAAATAAAGTCTGGCTCCGTCTCATAAGCCAGACTTTCCAAAACGTCTTGAACAAGTCCTGAAAATGTCTTGATTGCCTGTCATCAAGACGAAACCCAAAACGAAATATTTCTACACGGGAAAGGATGACAAAAAGTAAAATAATAAATTGCATTCGAATTTGGAAACTTGTATACCAATCCAAATTAAGCAGTTTCCAACTTTTGATAGTGTTTTGAAAGCTTTCTATAAGTACCTTACACAATTAAAAATTTGAAATTTTTTATGGCACCGACATTTCGTAGCGTTATTATATGGAAGGATTCTAAAATTTTAATCGCATACAAACTTACAATCTTCCAAATATTTAAAGTATCCAAGTTTGCCACAAAAAATTGTAAATAATCAATTTTTTTGGTGATTCCTGCTTGCTAGTGCATGCTACGTTTAAAGTAGTCAATCTGAAAATGATAGTGTATGAAATTATCTGAAAATCTAAAAAAGAAAGAAGAATATTCCATCTGTAATAGCTTAGGACATATAATCTTTAGAAGTGATTAAGTATTTCGTACACTTTTTACTGGCAAGTGGTTGTACATGGTACTTCAAATGTTTAATAAGCAGAAAATTATAAACGAAAACAATAGTAAGTGATAATCGTCAAATAAAATATCCCCAAATACAATGTTTTAAACATGATGATCGTTGAATTCGCATATTGCTCTTAATAAACGATTTGCATAAATTCAATTATTCAGGCTGACTTTTGTAAACCTTGTAAATTTGCTTAGTAATTTGGCAAAGATACAAGGCCTGTAGAAGTCATCCTGAATATGGAAATCGCTTATTAGAAGCAATATGCGAATTCAAGTCGCCATGTTTAAAATGATATTGTATCAGGCTATTTCGTTTGATGATTATCACTTATTATTGTTTTCATTTAGAATTTTCGGCTCATTAAATATTTTAGTATTACCCACCACCACCTGTGGGTAAGTAGATTTACAACCTTCATATTTAGATAGGCGTCCCACAGTTAATTATTCAGATATTGAAACTTTAATATCTGGATATTACATATTAATATCAATATAGTCGTCCTATACGGTCTTTAAATCTGTATGAGTTAAAAAAATTCACTTTTGTTTCTATAACTTTTTCTACTAAGAATTAGTGAACAATTTGTCTATTACTTAATTTTTAGTTTATTAAGAGCAATATGCGAATTCAAGAAGTCAGCCATGATTTGACTAATAATTAGTTAATATTTAACTAATTCAGGGTTGAGGTAGATTTTTATTGTTTTCCAAAACAAAATGAACAATAGGACAAAAAAATTAGTTTTTTCGGAAAAATTAATTTTTAACATCCATTTTTTTGTCATTGAAAGTATTTAATTCTGCAAGATTGCTAATTTTGGAGAGCTTCAAATTTGAGAGGCTTCCAATCTTCAAAGCATCAATATTTCAAAGCACCCTTAAATTTTTACCGTAGAAATAACATCTAAATTTCAAGTTTGCAAACGAGCATACATAGCCTGCACAATTAGGATGGACACCCAAAACTCGGAGCAGATGTCGCCACTCATTTTGGCTCGTTAGGGCGTACCTTTTCTAGCATCTTCTATCATTCATGGCGAAAAGCTATTCGCTGAAATTTCGGGCATTTGCAGTGGAGGTTATTTTTCCACGCATGCGCTAAGTTTAGCCAGTAGTTGATCATCCTGATCGCCATGAACAATACAGATTTAAAGAAAACATATGCCCTAAGGGGCCAAAAGGAGTGGCGACATTTGCTCGGAGTTTTGGGTTTCCAGCCTAATTTAAAATGAATTCATCCCAAATGTCTAATTTACGAATAATGCATGAAACCAAGAAAGGCAGAAGTCAATTTGTCGAAATGAGGGCGCTAGTGTTCCCAATACAACTCATATTTGATTTCGAAGCTTCCAGCATTGGCCACCCGAGATAGAACCTTCCAATTTTGAAAGGTCGAAATATAAAAAAGAGAAGAAATTAAGAAAGGGTAGAAAAGGATCTTAAAACTTGAAGAATGATTTAGGCCTTCTAACCTCCGTTTCCATCATTCTGCATTCTCTCCTGTTATTGCTTTTTCTCATTCTTTCCCTCTTCCTCTCCCACCCCAACCTCCAGAGCTCCTCACCTTAACGCGGCGAGGAACGTTTAACTCGTTGCTCTTCAGCTTTGGTAATTCGAGTTAGCTCGCAGCTCTTTAAGAGCCCTTCCGACCCCTTTAGCCCTCTCCTTTTCTCAATCTGTTTTACGATTCTTCCCTCTCACTCTTTCACCTCGCAGTGGCCTGGTCCCTGCTGCTCTGTTATTTCGCGCTTGACAAAAAGCGAGAAAAAAGAGGATCAGGATGAGGTCCATTCGCGGTTCGTCAGGGAGGAACGACCACGAAAGACTCGCGGATGCTTAGCTACGATTGTTTTAGGCTCAGAGGAAAAACTTTCACAAGAAATGGCCACGAGGGTGATTTTCTTGGAGGAAGGGGTAAGAGGAGATACCAACCCGTGCCAAATCATCCAAGCGGAATCGCAGAAATTTAAAAAATATTCTAAATTTAATTGCACCGTTTGGTCTTTCGAAATCAAACGTGCTGCCAATGCCTGGTGAAAAATAGCCTGCGAAACGAGACGAGACAAAAGCACTCGACCTATCGCAAGCTCTATGATTGAGCTCAAGTAATTCCTGGTCTTTGGCGTCTTCTTCTTCGTTTTTTTTTCGACGAGAGATTCAACGGGAATTCGTTTTTTTTTTAAGTCGGGTTTCTCTTGCTGTTACTATGAATGTACTTAAGCACTTGCGAGATGAAGAGTTCAATTCCGAGTGTTGATAGTTTGTATTTCGTTTACACTAGGTGGAAAGACAAAAAGCTGAAATTAGAGAATACACAGATGGTGGTGAGAGTGAAAAAATCAAGCGATTTTTTTAGGAATTTGATATGGTATGGTGAAATATAATTATGTATGCATCAGGCAAATTTGAGCTATGATTCTAAACTTTAAAATTATATTTGTATAAATTCCTGGACCATAATCTACATTCTAAAACGAGAAAATAAATTCTATGATCACATAAAAAATAATTTTTTCCACAAATAGAATAGTGATCTATTGTCCATCAATCAACTCAGAAATTCGAGTGACGTTGCAATAGATTCAAACCAAACATCAGCGCATTCTTTCATTCCATCTTGGAAGGGAAAATGAACAAACACTTGAAATCTTAAATTAAAAAAAAAACATCTCGAGTCGTGATCGACTGAATTTCAAGCACTGCAACCTCGCCTCGTTTACATAACATTTCATCCATGCATTCAAATGACTCTATAATTTCCCATAGAAATAATGTTTTACTTTTAAATATTTATTCAACCGATAATCGTGGATCTTGAAATATTCACACTCTTTGTTGATATTCACATTCTCCACTTAAGAGAACAATTCCTTGGATTAAAAACGCTTCTTTCAACATCTGAAATTTAGAACGATATTTTTTCTGCAATTAAATAAACAATAATAAATCATAGGAGATACGTGACTTAAATTTAAACACACTTATTCAAGAATATCAGAATTGTGTAATACAATTTTTTATGAATCTACAGTTTAATATTAAATCAACATCAGTTCGTCTCTGAATAAACTTTTCGAGTAATTTTTTTTTAATAAAGAAAAAGATACTTAAGCTGAAAGTTGTTGGCATTGAAATTCTCTGACATTGAAGGAATTATGCATGCAATCACTTCACATTTTGGTTCCAGCTCGTATTTTATTCGTCTTAGACATTCGTATAAACTGAACAAGGAAGAGCAATACGTTGCGGTCGTAACTTTATTCTGTTCCGGGCAAAAACTTACCTAGTAGCATGTAAATTCGTGCTTTCCTGGAAGAACTTACCGCCATCCATTACCATCAGGTAGACTTAAACGTAAAATTCTAAACCACTATTTTCCTTGGTGTAAGACTCGAATTTTATGGCATACGTTTAACAAGCGAGAAGCAATCGAAGTCACTTGAAACGTGAAATTACCATTGTTCAAAATCTCTTTTCCACTTTTAATTGTTTCAAAAACCTCATTGAATTTTAAATTTAAATTCCTGTCGCGTCAACTTTTTTGATTGCTTCTTTATAATGACGTCACGTTCGCGCGGGACATTTAAATCCCTTTTCTTAAATCGGTTATTAAGTTCCAAAAATCTATTTGGAATACTAAAATTTAGAGTTGTCTGGCAGAGAGGCTCGAAAAATGCCTAAAATTTTGAAGGAAAGATTAATTATGAAAAATGACTCTTTATTTTCGAAACATTCTTTATAAATTGATTTCCTTCAGGCTAAAATTCCTTTTTCCATATCTATGAAACGGTTTGTTGAAGATGTAGAGGTAAAAGGAGTTTCATATGTCTCATTTCGACTAATGTGCTTTGGAATCTGAGACACCGATCTCTCAAGCAACTGCCATAGAAACGAGTTTTTTTCTTAGATCCCCTTAACAATGACGTTGCAAACGTCGAAGTCGAGATCGGCCTACCTCGCCCTCAAACACACCTTTTCAAATCGCTTACCATCGCCATTACATCGTCGTTCTTTCACGTCAATTCCCAACGTGGTTATAAGTCAGTATTACCAACTTTCTATAAAGACACTCGTCGAATATTTCTGGAAAATGACTATTCAAAATTATTAGAGGATTTTTCAAACATGTATTCCTAATAAATTCGTACAGTGGTCGCTCAACTGGGTCTCGGTGTAAACTTCAACCTTCCATTTATGAATTTCTTGAAAAAATATAACCCTTCACATTTACTATTGATCAGAAAAACGTTTCGGCAACGAGTGTATTCAGAAGCTAGAAAAGGCAACATTACAAAAAGGGGTGAAATCGTAGCAACGCACAAGTGGAGCCACGTGCGCTCTTATTGGTGGGCTGTAGTGCAGCCTGGGCAATTAATGTCGCAGACTGGTATCGTTTTACCCCAGGGTCCAGGGTTTTTTAATCACTCGCATGTAGTATGGATTTTTCAAGCCCATAGGCACTACTTACGTCGACACTCCTTCCCCTACTCCCTATCTCTCTATCGCTGTTTATCCCCCTCCCTTACCCCCGATAATTTCGAGAACGTGAGGGGACTCATGTAACATTAGCCCCCAATAGACGGGGGTGCAATCCCCCGCCATCCTTGAAAATAAACAGAATCGAACCCTTTCTGTAAATTCAAATAGACTCGAGGGGGTGGAAGGGGTCGAAAAACTGCCGCCTTTGTTCACTACACGACGCTTCGCTCTCCATGGAATTTTATTTCGCGCCAAATTGAGCCGAAATTGCACCACGGATCGGCGAACCGCTGTCAAAACAGAAATTCGACTCCAAGCGATCGAGCATTGCAGACATTTTTTCAAGGAACCTTCTCACGAATTTTTTGGAGACGGGGCAGATGCGACAGATGTTAATGGTATTTTCGGAAAATGAGACATCCATTGGACTGATGAAGGGGTTGCGCCTGTCAGAGGGCGGAGGCTGGTTCAAAATTGGCTACCTCATTGTACGAGTGGATGCTTTTAAACAAGAATTCTGATCTTAAATCTTTTTTCAAGCTGGTCCCAGTCGTGCCAACTGTAATCTTGCGTAACTAAAAAAATTTCTTCGTATTTTAAAACACAAAAATATTAGGTAATATATCGGATTTTGAATTTCGCGCCATAATTACGATGTAGTAGTAGCGCCAAACTTGAAAAATTTATTCTGATGGAGTGCATTAAATTTGAAACCAGTTTATTAAATTTTGTTACAATATTAAGGAATGTCCTTTTTTAACGATTGGATAGGAGGATAAGATCTACAGCTCTGCAAAGTCGTTAAATCAGATGTAGGCAGAATCTGCCAGAGAATAATGAAAGGGACAGGAGGGAGGGCCAGAGGGTTGCTATAAATTTCGTTGTCGGACTTCCTTGCGCCTTGAGCGGTTTCACGTAGTGCGTGGACGACACAGAGTGGCGATTCCGCGTTCATAGATCTCTGTAGATCGCGGATATAGAGTCGACTGACCAATCGCGAACCTTCGCAAATGGCGCACTAATTATAATGAGCTCTTCGCCACGAATGGTAGAACGCGGCGTGCTTAGCCATAACGTTTATTCTCTTGTGAAGGAATAAAGAGAATGAGAACTTAACTACTTAACCTTTTTTATTCCAATGATTCATTACTTAATTAATCATTGTTTTAACTTATTTTAATCAACGTGAATTGAAATTTCGCAGGGACACTAGAGCGACGCAAAAAAAAGCTTTTTTTCTAAAATGGCACCCCTACAACTTGTTTCTTTTGTGTCAAAATGACCCCTGATTTTTTGCAGTTAATCAGTGCTGCCACATAGTCACATAAGTCACTTTTAGTTACTTTTTCTCTCAAATCACTTTTTAGTCACTTTTTAATGATAAAGTCATTATAGTCACTTCTTTAAATGAAAAGATCATTTTAGTCAATTTTTCAATAAATTAAAACAGAGAACCCAAGGGTTAACCACTATTGAATTCAGGTCTATACCTATTTCTGCATTTTATTGAATTGTTTGAATTCACCCTGAATTCTTTGAAATTCCCTTGAAATTCACTGATACAATCTTTTTTAGATTTTCAATTTTTTTTACTCACCTTGAAGACTTCTCAATTCAGCTTGAATTCTTATGAATTTTATCAGATTCTTATTCATTTATTCTATTTACCCCCATTCATCTGAATTCAATGGAATTTTTTTGAATTCTAAAGATTATGTTTCATTCACTTGAATTTATATGAATTTCATCGAATTCTCTTGAATTTCCTTGAATTCTTCTAAATTCACTCCAATTTTACTGAAATTAATGGAATTATTAATTATTATTATATATTAATTTTTATTATATATATTATATATATATAATATTATATATTATTATATATTAATGGAATTCTTATTCATTAATTCTATTCACCCCCATTTATCTGAATTCAATGGAATTTTTCTTTAATTCTAAAAATTGTGTTCCATTCACTTGAATTCATATGAATTTCATCAAATTCTCTTGAATTCCCTTGAATTCTTCTAAATTCACTCCAGTTTTACTAAAATTAATGGAATATTTTGAATTTTTACCATTTATTCAATTCATTTGGAATTCACCTTGAATTCTTATTAATCTTTCCTCAATTCTTTTGAATTATTCGGAATTATCTTGAATTTTTTTAATTCTCCCTGAATTCTTTTGAATTTACTTGAATTCTTCGAAATTTACGTAATTCTACTCATTTCACTACAAATTTATTGAATTCAATTAATTTTCTAAAAATTCGCCTTGAATTTTTGTGAATTTCATTGAATGCTTCTCATTTGAGTTCAATAAATTTTTTTTTAATTTTAACAAATTTGTTTCATTCACTCGAATTATTCTAAGTTCAACCTGACTGCGTTTTAATTAATCTTGAATTCGTATGAATT